>CM038796.1:32349857-32421098 GCA_021764765.1 Vicia sativa | reverse complement strand
CTAAGAAGATTTTGAGAACAAGTTACTATTGGTCCACCATGGAAGCCGATTGTCACCGCTATGTTCGATCTTGTCACAAGTGCCGATTTATGCCGACAAAGTAACGCATTCTCCAAGACCAATGTTTTAACTTCTCCTTGGCCTTTTGCAATGTGGGGCATTGACATGATCGAGAGATTAAGCCCACGCCCAATGGACATCGCTTCATCCGTGGCAATTGATTATTTACCGTGGGTAAGTTCTCGTCAGATCTGTTACCAAGAATGTCAGGCTCGATCAAGCACAATCTTATCCGCTCGGTATGGCACTCCCGAAGGATTATCACAGATAACGGTCTAATCTCAACAACAAGATGATCACCGAACTCGCACGCAGCTCAAGATCAAGCATCACAACTCTTCTCCTTATCGGCCTAAGATGAATGCGCAGCGAAGCCGCCAACAAGAACATTAAGAAGATTATACAAGATGACTGACTTACAAAGATTGGCATGAGATGTTACCATTTGCTCTTCATGGTTATCGACTACAAGACGAACATCCACAGTGGGCAACCCTTCTCTCTTGTATACAGATGGAAGCCGCCTTACCCATCGAGGTTCGGATACCCTCAACCGTAGTCCTCCAGAGGCAGAGTTAGGCGAAGACGATCGTTGGGTCTGGCCGACAGATTAACTTGATCGATGAGAACGATCATCCATCCGCCATGGATGATTTATCGAAACGAATGATCGAGCATTTAACAAGAAGGTCAAGCACCGAGTCTACCAAGTCGGTGATCTAGTAGTCAAGCGCATCATTCTTCCACAAGGTGATCCTGTGGGCAAATGGACTCCCACCCATGAGGGACCATTTGTAGTCAAGATGTGATTTTCCTGGAGCTATGATACTTAGCACCATGGATGGTGAAGACTTCCCACACCCCGTGAACGCAGATATAGTCAAAAAATACTACGATAAAGAGACCCGCTAGGTCGACTGCCTAGGCAAAAATAAGGAGCATCCTCAAGCAACCAAAAGGTTCGGCAAAAGTTAAGGATATATACAAAACATGTACACCCGCAAGTCGAAACTCGAAAAGGCGGCTTGGGCAAAAGGGTATCCCAGAGATCGAAACCCGAAGGGCGGTCTAGGCAAAAGTTAGGATTTAAGCGCACGACTATGTCTCTTCCAGATCACCGCTGCACTACTATCAAGATTCAAGATTCAAATGGCTAAGATCACCACTCACTTTCTAACGATAAAGAAGGAGATGAGATAGTTGAAATATATGAGTACTAGCATAGTTGGAACTTAACGAGATTGTTTCCGCAGATAGCTTTTACCTTCTGTGTACAAACTACCCACATACGCCACCTTCAAATAAACGCAATTCTTTCTCTTTACAATTTTCATTGTTGTTGTTTGCAATAAGTCCAACGCTTGCTTTGAATGATTATACGATTTGACAAAATCTTCACAAACATACGAAAAGTGAACATACAAAAGTACTTACTACATGTGTTCCGTGAATGGGATGACAACGAAAGTCACAAATAGTTCCCCACGAGCATAAAGGTGTCACCACAACACACCTTCCCAAATGAGTATATGTTAATCCACGCGTGATTCCACAACCAAGCAACGTTATCGGGCCTAAGCGTAAATTCATCCTCAAATGGATATTTCTCATCCTCCCCTTCTCCCAAGTAGCAAAGATCCAGATCAAAACTTGGTCGATAGCATCGGAGGAAACATACACCTTTTATTCCCAAAGAGATTACAACGACCTCAGACTTCTAACCCGTCTCCGACAACCATCAAATGCTCTCCAAATGAGATCTACACTGTCCCCAGAGAGCCTCCAAATTTCCCCGCAGATCTACATACAAGGTCCCCAACGGATCGCCTCCCGATTCTCCTCGCAGGTCTCTATCGAGATCTCCAAACGAGCTTCTCAAATCTCTACCTTCCTCAACAATATCTAGGCCCAAGACTTGGTCGATAAAGGCATCGGAGGAATCCAGATATCTTTCTTCTCCTTCAAAGGTGACTTCCACCTACTCAATTCCCCAAGTCGTAAATCTTCAAACAGAATATCCGATCTTCTTCAAGATGGATATGTTTTGAAATATCACAACATTTATCATTCATACATTTCTCATAAAGTCATAATTCATGCATATGTCATTCATACACCGTCATGCATCATACTTTGCATAAGACTAACAAATATTCTATCAAAGTTTTTCTTTTTTCCAAAAGTGTAATACCACTTTCGACGCAAACAGTCCAGATTAAGCCCCGAGCCGACGGAAAACTATCTAAAGACCGCCGCAAATGTGTCCAGATTGCCCCAGCCGACGGAAAACTATCCGAAGACCGTCCGACGACGGGTCCAGATTAAGCCCGAACCGACGGAAAACTATCCGAAGACCACCTCCGTTATCCTCCGATAATGTGCAATGGATCAACACCCATGCACAACAGAAGCTATCCACATTCTTGCCAACTACAATCTCCTCGAGTAATCAACACGAAGATTTATTCTCGATTTATTATCAACAAGAACTACAGAGTCTAGCGCATTTACCCGCCTGCCTGGATGGCATCTTAAGCCCATCTCCGACTACTTATCAACATCTCTTCACTTTCGTAATGCTGCATATATGGTTAAAAATCAATACAAACCAATAACTTCATTCAAAGTGAACACGAAGTCTAACGACGACCCTTCCTGATGGCATCTTAAGCCCATCTCCTCTCCGCTCCAGAACATCTACCAGTCAACATGACGACTCACTCCCCAAGATCGACCTTCTGATGGCATCTTAAGCCCATCTCAGCCTTCTATTCACAACCTCGAGTCTAGCTGACGACTGCCTCAACGAAGTCTCCAACTTCTCCAAATGGCATCCGTAAGCCCATTCCCCGATCATCCACCAAATGAAAGTGCAAATTGTGTATTTGTTCAATCATCTTCACCTCCAGTCACGAAGACAAGCATGTCAATCTAACCTCCAGACAAGAAGATTGAACAGGCAGCTGTCATACCCAAAATTTGCCCTCCATCTCTCAAAAGATTTCATACATCCATACTCAAGGATTCTCAAGAGTCGATCGCACAAACTCTCCTAGACAATCAACCCAAACTAGGTTTGGTATCTCTCAAGTCAAGATGGATTTCCAACATCTCCAATGGCCTTCATGCCCTCATATGCTTCAAAGATTCTCCATGTCAAGTTTCAAGCCTCACAAGTCAAGTTTCCTCGCACAATCGCTCGATGGTCAAAATCAACAGATGGACAAAAGTCAACTGTGGTCAACATACCAAAACTTCGATTTTTGGTCAACATCCTCATTTTGAAGTTACATTCATCATTTGATCAAGGGTTGATCATGATTCATCAAGAAAACTCAAGATTTGCCCAAAAGTCAAACTTTCTAAATTAGTGGTTTCTAGATGAAAAGTCAATCAACTTTGACCGATCATAACTTTTCATACTTTCTCGTAAATTTTCCACCACCTCTTGTTTTGAAGGAAATTCAATTTCTACAACTTCATGTCTCACAAGAATGTCCAAAAATGCTTCATTTGAGAGGTATAGCTCAAAACATTACAGTCATTTTCAAAGTCAACAAAAGTCAACTTTTGTTTTGAAGATATTTTGAGCATGGTAACTCCAATTGAGATGAGACCAAAGACATTGTTTAGAGGACTCTTAGAGCTTCCAAAAGTCCAAGAACACTAAAAATGTGGAAAATTGAGCAAGTTACACCATTCACAAGTCAATTTTTGAAGAATGCACAAAGAGATACTTCAAAAATCAAATCTTTGCAAATGGGCCTACTTTTCTTCATCCTAACTTGTTCCTCAAGCAATTAGGAATGTCCAAGCCCAATGCCACGAATTTTGATTTATTTTTCTATTTAATTTGTAATTTATTCATTTAAATGCAAATTAAATTTAAAATAAATTATAAAATCAAAATTAATGGAAAGATTGATTTTATTCTTTCCTTAAGGTCCAATTAACTCACAAATGCCAGAATTTCGAAATTGGATCAAATTTGGCAAGATTGATTGAAATTGACAAATTTGAAAATTTGATTTCATGAGAATATCAAAATTTGATTTCATTGAATGTTGATCAATTCTTTCCAAAACCATTCCAAATCCATCCAAGATAAATATATGATGCATACCTATCAAGAAAGGACTAAAAATGGCTCGTAAACCCTAACTAACTCAAGAAAAACCGTGGTTACATGACACTTGATTCTTGTTTTGTTTCGATTCAACCAATTTAAGCCCGCAATCGCTCCTGGAGGTCCATTGATTCATCCGCACTTTACGATCACAATTCCATCAAGAATCGCGAAGAACAATCATGGTTAATTACTTTTATCAAAACTGATTTCTATGATTCATGCATCAGAAATATTTTGATTGTTATTCTTGTTCGTGGTTGAAGTTTAGAGTGTTTCGTAGATGTTTCGATTTGATTTAAGTACCGTAATCGTGATCTCGCCATTACTAGGTTTTCTCGAGCTCAATCGACTCCATTTATCTGTGAAAAATTGGCCAAACCGCTTTCATATTCATACTGTGAGGTGAAAGCAATCATCCGGGTCCCCATAACAAATTTATATTATGATTGACTTTGATTTCGCAGGACGTAGCTACTTAAAATAATCCGTGAAGCAGAAGCGTCGACCGAGGCCGACGCATGGTTCAAATATTCAAATTGAAAAGATGAAGTCCATGCCAAGGAGGAAGCAATGGGGAAATGACGCTGATAATCCACTTATTCCGTTTCCAAACAAATACATGCCTAGCTCAGCTTGGTCAAGACGCTGGTTTCAAAGTTGAGATGTGTCCCTCGTTTAACCAAATGTGGACCATTCTTTTTCCTTTTTCCACAAACTTGCATTTTCTAACATATTTTCTATTTTCTTATTATTTTTATATTTTCATCATATTTTAATTATTTTCATATTTTTATTATGCATTTAAAAATTACCAAAAATATTTTCTTTTACATTATTTTCTAAAATCTTTATTTAATTTAATAAATTTAAAAATATATTTTTGCATGCATATTTATTTTATTTATATTTTGCATTTAATTCACTTTTAATTGCATTTTAATTATTAAATCTTTTCCAAAAATCCCAAAAATTATTTTAATATATTTATCTTATTTCCAGATATATTAATTTTCTCATATTAAAATTTGCATTTTTCTAACATTTTCTCTTGTTCGATTCTATATTGCATTTTTCCGATTTCTTCTTTTTTGCTGTGTTGATCCGATTCTGACGATTTTTCTTTATCATTTTATTATTTTTTTCAATAATGTAATTGCATATGGGTTGTAATAGTTTAATTTAGGATTTTATTTTCCGCATTTTAAATTATGTATTCGCCTAAAGCCATGTAATAGCAGAGGTTTATCTTTCCGCACTTTACATTCCGCATTTTACTTTCCGCACCCTATAAATTGCTAGTAATTAGGCGTATGGCAAGATAATAATTGGACATAGCTCACACTAATCTTCAAGATAAAATATCCTAATTTGACACACTTCTTCACACACGCACCCCTTGGGTAATTCTCTCGATGCCTTTCGATTCAAAATGGTCATGTCCTCGAACGTAGGTATTCTAGCACCGCTGCCTTCCAAACAAATCATCATAGTCCCTTCGATACAAAGAGATATAGACCCACGATGTCGCCTCCGAATACATGATCTTGACCTCGATTGTCGCCACGAAAATGATGATACCCTTCGAATGTGCTAGATACTTCCCAAGTTGCTTTCTATGACCATCCGATGTCCCTTCGAATGTCCCCTTACATCCAACGAATGGAGCTACCTACTAACTAATGGTATGGCTAGCATTATTCTAAAGGAATGAGAAGTACGAAAACGACCAATTCGAGGGTAAATAAGTCTTAGTTGCTTGCTCTATCAAATGCTTTTCACACCACACATTTTTCAAAGTTCAAACTCTTTTCAAAACAAAACATTTCCGAACACTTTGTATACACTCCACATGAGTCATTACAAAGTCAAAGCGAAATGCCTTTTTCAAAACATCTTTGTCAAACACACGTAAAGCAATTTTAAAAAGTGATCTAGAGCAACTAAGAGCCCAGATAACTACGGATGGAAAGGGTGCTAATACCTTCCCTTTTCATAACCATTCTCCGAACTCGAATCTAACGAAGGTCTTTTTCTCGTTACTTTTACCTTCCTTAATTGGATAAAAATAAAAGTCGGTGGCATTTTGCTATCCGCACATTTGGATACAAAAATCCTACAAAGTCACACCGTATTGCGCCCACCATATACGAGAGAAGCGGTTGCCCTGTGATGTTCAGACAGAAAAGGGTAACCATGGAGAGCAAATGGCAACATCTCGTACAATCCTTGTAAGTCACCGTCATCTTCTCGTATGATCTTCTGATATTCTTATCAAGGCTTCCATCGCGCTTGTTCATCTTAGGCCGACAGAAGAGTTCTAATGCTCGATCTTGAATCAAGGTGTGAGTTCTATGATCATTTTGTTGTTGAGATTGTACCGTTATCCGTGATAATCCTCGAGAGTGCCGCATCGACAAATAAGATTATGCTTGATAAATCGAGCCACAACATTCTTGGTAATGATGCTAACTACCGCTTCACCCACTTGGTAAAGTAATCGATTGCTACGAGGATGAAACTGTCCATTGAAGCGGTAGGTTTGATTTCTTTGATCATGTCAATACCCCACATTGCGAAGGCCAAGAGAGGCGTCGTAATATTCAATGGTACTGAGGTACGTGCACTTTGTCTCGATATATCCGCATTTGTGACAAGACCGATATAGCGTGACAATCGCTTTCTATGGGGACCAATAGTAACCCTGCTCTCTAATCTTCTTAGCCATTGGTGTCCATTGGAGCGGGTACCGAATGCGCCTTCGTAATTCTTCCAAGATCCGTTATGCGCTTTTTGATCTATTATAATGAGTAAGCACAAGTCGTCGATTGTGCTTGTATAAGATGTTGTCACGAGAAATAATTTGATGCGAATCTCTTAAGAATTTCGGGTCATCGATGTATGCCCTCGGATATTCCCCGAGTCTCAAGATACTCTTCACTGTAGAACCAAGGTTTCTTATGTATCAAGTTCACAACAAGATATCGATCACAAACTTTTTGATGATGATTGGGGGCTTCGTTGTCCCATACGACCTTGAACATAGATGACATAAGTAGCTATTGCGCTTTGCCAACCGATTCTCTTCTCGTGGATGTGGTCGAAATGATTTCTTCGTAAGGGATCAAGCTCAAACATGCTCGATATGGAACGAGATTCGATGTTTCGTATCCCACTCGCCTTTTATCTGACTGATCACTAAAGCTGAGTCTCCATACACTTGCAAGAATTTGATTCTTAAGTCAATAGCAACTTTAATACCCATGATGCACGCTTCGTATTCGGCCATGTTGTTAGTGTAGTTGAAACATAAGTCTGGCGGTGAAAGGAGTGTGTCCGCCGGTAGGAGATGTAATGATGGCGCCAATGCCATTGCCAAGTGCGTTTGAGGCTCCATCAAAGACCATGGTCCATCAGGATCCTGGTTCAGGTCCTTTGTCTGGTCCTGGTTCTTCGCAATCATTAACTAACAAAACATCGTCTGGAAACTCGAACTCCATAGACTGATAGTCATCTACGGCTTAATGAGCCAAATGATCGGCTACTACACTTCCTTTGATCGCCTTCCGATTAGTATGTTGGATGTCGTATTCGGTCAAGATCATTTGCCACCTTGCTAGTCTTCCGAGAGAGCGTGTTTTCGAATATGTATTTTATCGGATCCATCTGGAGATCAACAAGGTAGTGTGAGTCAACATATATCGCCTTAGTTGGCAGAAGCCCAAGCCAAAGTACCGCAAGTTTTCTCGAGCTTGAGTATCTTGTTTCACAATGTAAACTTTTGCTAAGGTAGTATATTGCATACTCTTTTTCGACTGACTCGCCATGTTGCCCCAACACATACCCCATCGAGTTCTCTAATCGCCAAGTACATGATAAGAGGTCTTCCTTCGGCGATGTGATCAAGATAGAGGATTTTGTAGATACCTTGATTTTGTCAAAAGCGATCCGCAATCGTGCTCCATTCCACTACTTGATCTTTCTTCAAGAGCTTGAAGATCGCTCACAAGTAGCAGCTTAGATGCAATGAATCGCATGTAGTTCAATCATCCCAAGAAACCTCGACTTTTTTCTCAAGGCGCTACCGCATTTCTTGTATAGCTTTAACCTTGGCGGGGTCAACTTCAATACCTTTACCACTAACTACGAACCCTAGGAGCTTACCGGATCTGACTCCAAAGGTGCACTTGTTGGGATTAAGTCTTAGTCTATACTTCTTCAGTATATCAAACAGTTTCCGCAAATGATCGAGATGTTCTTCTTCAGTCTGTGATCGAGCTATCATGTCGTCGATGTAGACCTCTATCTCGTGATGAATCATGTCATGAAATAATGCCACCATGGCACGTTGTTATGTGGCGCCGTCATCCGAACGACATGACCTTGTAGCAGAATGTGCCCCATTGTGTAACTAAAGTAGTCTTCTCCATATCTTCAGGAGCCATTTTGATCTGATTGTAACCAGAGAAACCATCCATGAAGGAGAAAACCTTATGTTGAGAGGTGTTGTCGACTAGAACATCAATACGAGGCAGTTGGGAAATCGTCAACTTGCTCGCTCGCATCTCCTGTAATCCACACACATTCATACTTTTCCATCCTTCTTAGGTATGGGTACCACGCTTGCAACCCATCGTGGATAAGAAGTAACGCCAGGAAACCGACATGAACTGCTTTACGACTTCGGCTTTGATTTTCTCCGACATCTCGTGACGCATGCATTTAACCTTCCGCAGACGAGAAACCTTTTGTTTGTGAATCGTACCACAATGTCAATGTCTGCATCGCATGTCTCGCATGACCAAGCAAAACCTCGATATAGTCCCGTAACATCCGAACCAATCACTTTTGATACGTTTCAAGACCTGCTCCTATCTTGATTTCTTTTCTGCCTTCGTCCGCACTCAGATTCACAACCTCGATCGACTCTTCGTGGTGGTCAGATAACTTGTTCCTCTTTGTCAGTAACTGAAAGTTCTCCTGGCACTTCACATTCCTCACCTTCGCCTTGGTAACCGGATTATCAAGTCATATTTAGAAATAGCAAAGCTGTTATCAACGAGATTCGGAGTGAATCTGCAGTGTATCACGTGGGTGTGTGTAAGAACACATAACTTTTGAGGGGGTAGTAAAGAAAAGAACGATAACAACACTTAAATGCAAAATTCCAATGATCTTATTGAATGAAAATATGCAAATGACAAATAATAACCCTCACAAACGAGCCGTGATGCCCTGGGAAAGGCATTAGGCTTTAAAGTTTATTGTCTGAACGTAAAGAAAGAACGAAAAGCATAACAGAAAACAAAAGTAATTACTCATGTCTAAAGGAGATTGGTATGACGTCTTCGGTCTTCCAATCACGGAGTCTCTGTTCGGAGTCAAAGATCCATTCACCGATGTCAAGTTATTTTCATTGTCCCTATAGCATGGACTCCATTCTGTCGATGTGGAAGGAAAGTTTGCCGCCCGCTCGTGGCGTATCATCTTCCTACTTTGATGGTGAAGCCTAAACCAATCTTGTCAGATGTGAAAGAAAGATCGAGGAGCTGACCCCAAATAGTACGACCTCCTTCTTCAACTGCAGCTTGAGCATCTTTCAGCGAGGCCATCCTAGGTGGAACTTTAGTAACTTCGGGAATGACTGGAGAGTCAACAGGCATGACTCTTGGAACTGTTTCGAAAGCTTGTCAGGTAGTTTCAAAGAATTCTCCTTCCATTTTGAGGTATCGGAATGATTGCAGATGGCTCACCATATATTCCTCCTCACCGCATACTGTAACAATCTTCCCCTTCACTGGGTACTTCAGCTTTTGATGCAAGGTAGAGCTAACAACACCTGCCCCATGTATCCAAGGGCGTCCAAGTAGGCAAGAGTAAGTTGGACGGATGTCCATGACAAAGAAAGTGAGTCGAAAGTTGGGAACCGACTTTAATCGCGTAATGAGCTCTCCAAGTACTCGCTCATTTAGAACCATCAAAAGCTCTTACAATTATGTCATCGCTTCAAGACCAACCTTCAACATCAAGTCGATCGAAAGCACTCTTTGGTAGGATATTCGTGAGCGTAACCATCTACCAAAACATGAGACAATGTAATGCCCTTGCATTCAATGTAGATGTGCAAGGCTTTATTGTGTTTCCTTCCGATGTAAGTCAAATCAACACCAGAGAATCCTAGACCGCTGTTGGCAGCCGTGCTAGCAATACAAACTTCAAATTGATCAAGAGTAGTGTTCATGTATGTGAGCATTCTTCTAAACTTCACTAAGGATTTAGCATGAGCCTCAAAGCACAATAGCAGAGCCAACATGGATATCTTGGACGAAGTTTATCCCAACTGTTCCACAATGTTATAGTCACTCTTCTTGATTATCTTCAGTGTGACTCAACCGGCAGTTGTATAAGTCTCAGACTAGCTGAGTAGTCTCTATTTTCGATACAATGGTAATGCTTCAAACGTTGCCCATTTACAATAAACGGATCACTAGCTTTTCCTTTAATTTCAACAGCGTCACTCAGGAGTACTTTAATAACTTCAAAAGGTCCTGACCATCAGGAACATAGTTTTCCTGGAAATAGTTTAAGTCTGGAGTTAAACAAGAGTACTATATCACCCTCATTGAATTCTTTCCTAGAGATGCGTCTGTCGTGCCATTCTTAGTTCGTTCCTTATAGATCTTGGCATTTTCGTAAGCATTTAACCTAAGCTCTTCCAATTCATGGATGTCTAGAATTCTCTTTTCTCCAGTGGCTTTGTAATTCAAATTCAGGGTTTTAATAGCCCAATAGGCTTTATGTTCGAGTTTCACGGGTAAATGGCATGACTTACCATAGTTTGAAAGGTGTGGTTCCGATGGGTGTCTTGTATGCTATTCTATATGCCCACAACGCTTCATGTAGCTTAGATGACCAATCTTTCCTAGATATGGCAACAATTTTGTCAAGTATTTGCTTAATCTCATTGTTAGAGACTTCTACTTGCTCGCTTATTTGTGGGTGGTAAGGTGTTGCTACGGGTGCTCAATCCATACATCGCTAAGAGTTTATCAAAATTCGAAATGAAATGAGATCCACCATCATCGATGACTAGTCTCGAACAATCAATCTAAAAATTATGTTTTGAATAATCTAATAACAACTTGTGCATCATTTGTTGGAGAGGCTACTGCTCTATCAATTTAGATACATAATCTATTGCAACTAGTATGTAATTGTTTCTAAAAGAAAGGGAAAGGTCTTATAAAGTCAATTCCCACACATCAAAGACTTCTACTTCTAGGATACCTTTTATGCATCTCATCGTGGTCTAGATATATTTCAAAGACGCTGACACCGCCGATTTTATAATTGTAGCATGAATATCTTTCCATAGATCATGATAGCCGATTGTAGAATATTTGCTCGTGTCTTAGTGCTAGCATAGCCACCATAAGGGGCTTCATGACAATGAGAAATTATGTTCTCTACATCGCTTTCTATAACGACCGATTTAAAGATACCATCGACCTCGTGAATAGTAAGGGCTCGTCCAATAATAATGTTTGAGATCGTGAAATAATTTCTTCTTTGTTAATAAGTTAGATTGGTGGAAGAACTCTCACGCCAAGTAGTCGACATAGTCGCATTATGGCATGGAGATCTCGAAGATACCGCCCACTTCTTCAATTGTTTCATTATTGTTGCAAAATTTAGGCATTCTTCAATTGAGGCTTCAGATTCCATCCGGCACTCGGTGTTCATATGGAAAATCACATTAATAGCTTTCTTTTAGGTTTAAGATTTTCCATTCTAGATGTATTGCCTGCCACCGTGTTTTCGTAACTCGGTTTGTCTTTGATTTCCAAATCAAATTCTTGCAAGAGTAAGATCCATCTTAATAATCTTGGTTTGGCATCCTGCTTAGCTAATAGGTATCTAATGGTTGCGTGATCAATATAGATAACAATTTTTGCACCTACTAGGTAAGAACGAAATTTATCTAATGCAAAAACGACTACCAAAAATTCCTTTTCTGTAGTGGCATAATTTATCTGTGTAGAATCTAAGGTTCTACTTGCATAGTATATTGTATGGAGCTTTTTGTCTCTTCTTTGTCCCAAGACCGCACTCATCACAGAATCGTCAAGGCCGCACATTATCTTGAATGGAAGACTCCAATGTGGTTGAATGATAAAGATATGAGAGTTGTTTTAACCGCTCAAAAGCTTTTAGGCAATCATCATCGAAGATGAATTCAACTTCTTTCATTAAGAGGTTGGTGAGCGTTTAGAAATCTTCGAGAAATCTTTTATGAAACGTTGATAAAACCGCATGGCCTAAGAAACTTCGTATATCTCTTACGGTTTTTGGTGGTTGGAGGTTTTCTATTACTTCAATCTTAGCTTTGTCTACTTCGATCCCCTTCTCTGAAACTATGTTTCCAAGAACGATTCCTTGTTTTTACCATAAAATGGCATTTTTCCCAGTTCAACACAAGGTTCACTTGTACGCATCTCCAAGACTTCTCCGTGTTTAACAAGCATCCTTCAAAACTTTGCCCGCATATAGAGAAGTCATCCATAAAGACTTCCATGATATCGTCTATGAAATCGACAAAGATGGAAATCATACATCTTTGGAATGTTGCAGGCGCATTACATAGTCCAAACAGCATTCGTCGATAAGCAAACATACCATAAGTACACCTAAATGTTGTCTTTTCTTGGTCGTTAGGATGGATAAGAATTTGAAAGAATCCTGAATAATCGTCCAAATAACAGTAGTAGGAATGCTTAGCCAATCGCTCAAGCATTTGGTCAATGAAGGGTAGAGGGAAATGGTCTTTTTGAGTTGCTTTGTTTAGCTTCCTATAGTCAATGCACATTTTGGATCCACTCACGACTCTTTCTGCTATATGTTCTCCAGCTTTGTTCGTTGTGACTGTGATTCCTCCCTTCTTGGGTACGCAGTGGACCGGACTAACCCATTAACTATCAGAGATTGGATAAATGATTCCAACATTTAGAAGTTTGGTTACTTCATCCTTACTACAGTTGCTCATGATCGGGTTAATTTTCTCGATACTCGCTAGAAGATTTATAGTCATCTTATATCATGATACGATGCATGAAAATGGAAGGACTTATTCCTTTTAAATCAGCAATGTTGTATCCTAAGGCAGATGGATATTTTCGTAAAACATGCAACCGCTCGCTCTCAAGTCGTCCTAAGTCTCGCTGACTATCACGGTTTTCCGAGTTCATAATCTAGGAATTGTGATCTTAGGTTTTCGCTAAAACTTTGAGTTCCAAATTAGGTTTCTTCAGACAGGGCATATGATTTGGTGTCAGTGCTAGACATTCTCTTAGACTGTCATCTCGATATTCGGGACGCCAATTATCATCTTCAAAAATCAGGGACATCATAATCTTTATGGTTTCGAAATGAGCTTCTTCTCCTGACTCTATCTCTTTGATACATTCGTCTATGACGTCTAAAAGATAGCACGTATCATATATAGTTAGGGCTTGTAGAAACTTTGTCAGGATGAATTCGAATTTCTCTTCTCCAACTTCAAAAGTTAATTTTCCTTTTTTAACATCTATGATAGCTCCAACAGTTGCTAAAAATGGCCTTCCAAGTATTATAGGGGTGACGCTGTCTTCTTTAATGTCCATAATAATTAAGTCTGTAGGGATATATAATTGACCAACGCGTACCAGAACGTTTTCAAGAACTCCTACGGGGTATTTGACTGAATGATCCGCTAGTTGTACTGACAGCTTAGTCGGTCTTAATTCTCCCATATCCAAATTTTTGGATATGGATAAGGGCATAACACTGATACTAGAGCCTAAGTTGCATAGAGCTTTTTATGACATACTTACCTATATTGTGGTATAGAAGCTTTTGGGTCCTTTAACTTCTGAGGCATTTTGTTCTGAATGATTGCGCTACACTTGGCAGTGAGTGTAACTTTCTCGTTATCCTCTATATTTTTCTTGTTAGACAAGATTTCTTTAAGAAACTTAGCGTACGGGGGAATTTGAGTGATTGCTTCTGTGAATGGTATCGCTATATTTAGATGTTTCATAAGTTTAACAAATTTCTTTAATTGCCATGCGCTTCTAGATTGAGTGGGTCTTTGAGGATAAGGGATTGGTGGTTTGTAAGGTGGAGGAGGCACATAGGTTTTTCTTTCTATTGTCTCCATCACCTACTTTCTTTCTTTGCTCACTTTCTTTCTCGCTTGTTTTCCGAGCTTGGGACATGGCTGGATTCTAAAGTCTAGGATAAGTTGGTCCATCGATTCAATCCCATTTCGCAATATAATAGCATGAGCATTCCTTTCTGGATTCGATTGAGGTTCACCGAAATGTGCCAGCAGATGCAGAGGGTGCTTGTTATTGGGCCACCAGAAATCTAGGTTTATAGTATTTTGTTATGGGTGGTTAAAGCATCTACTTTATTCACTAACCGCTTTATTTGCTTCCTAGTGTGAATTTTTGGTTTGGGAAACTTGTTGGTTCGAGCTAGAATCTATAAAATTTTCAATCATTAATTCGAGGTTAGACTTCCTAGTAATATTAGAGCTACCGCAGATTCTTTTGATATCCGTGGTATAAAGTGTTGGCCCGCACATACAACTCATTGGTGTTCTTGTATGAGAAATTTGGATGATTCTTCTATCCTGGGTTGTATGTTCAAGTACGGTTTCCTCGAGCATAATGCACTCTCAAAGGAGAGTTCCTAAGAGTTGACATTCGCCACAGACTGTCCGTAATTCGTATATCACGCAATTTGGAGTTATGGCACCATGATGGATAGGGTATCATGTTAGGATTTCTATCTTTTAGGCGAGAACGCCTACCTTAGCATGGATGCTATCAAGACCACGATCTCGTACATACTACCTTCTGCTTGCTTTCTAGGAGCTTTTTCTACTTGACCTCTTTCACTCCCCCACTGATAGTGGTTTTGAGCCATACTTTCAATAAGTGCTTAGCCTGCAACATAGGATTTATCCATAAGTATGCCACTTGCGGCGGCGTCTATCATTAATCTCGTGTTGTACAAGTGACCCTTGTAGAAGGTATGGATTATTAACCATTCTTCTAGGCCATGAAGTGGACAGAGCCTCAAATGTCTTTGTATCTTTCCCAAGCATCGAAAAGAGACTCGTTGTCTTTTTGTCGAAAATTGCTTATTTGGGATCTTAGCATAGTTGTCTTACTTGGTGGGAACTATCGCGCAAGAAAGACTTTCTTCAACTCATTCCAAGAGGTAACTGAGTTAGAAGGTAGAGACTGGAGCCAAGCTCGGGCTCTATCTCTTAAAGGAAAAGGGAAAAGACAGAGTCTTATCGCCTCGACCTAATTCTATTAGCTTTGATCAGATCAGATATTGTAGAAACATCGATAGATGTAGATTAGGTTATCCATTGAACGACTAAAACGGTTTCATGTATAAAGGACAACAGAAGGTTTGAGTTCAAGTTATTTTCCTCGATGGAAGGAGCAGAATGTTATTGGTGGTTCTTCTCGAAGGAATATATGACTGGAGCAGACGCGTCGATCACCCATGTCCGTCCTTCAACCGTTCTGTAGAAATAGAAGATCGAGAAAGAAATTGATCCGTATTGAGGTACTCGTGACGTGGCGCCTCTAATAATAGAGCACTTAGGTTGGGAGTTGGTAGCACCAAGTCTTCGCCGAGAGTGAGTACTGACATACAATCGAATGGTGCCTTAGTCTCTACAACAGAATTCAAAAGAGTTACGATATCGAGTTGTTAGTCCCTCGCAACAAATACCAAAACATGATCGCAACTTTATGTGTCTTAAAGAATTTAGACCAGTATACAAATTCTATCGCGTAGCTTTAAAGATTATCGAATCCCAATGGACTAAATGTCGACCTATCGTTATATAAGGTTACTACGTAAATCTAAGGTTAATAATGTAAATGATTGGGTTTAGGGAACCTAACTCGGTTATAACTGTTTAGATTCGAGGGGAAAGTATCGATGTAATGGTTTAACTTTGGGATTTAGTAACTCATCGACTTAAACTCAGACATCAAAACAATTTCAAGAGGAAATATTTATTTGAAACCCCTCTTCACCTCGTGTTTATTGATTCTGATCCTATAATCAAACATAAGTGAGTGCTCGTTGTTTCAATTATAGTTTAAAATAGTTTTTGAAAATAATAAAACCTAATCAACTTAAAAGCGATCTCGCTTATATTTTAAGTCGATGCACATTGCTAATGTCCTGCTACTCGCTTTATTGATCCTAACTTCTAATCAGATTTTACCTCGTGAACAAAAAGCTTACATTAAGAACTAGTAATTGAAACCAAAAATTAATCTTTAAAACTAATAGATCGAATGATTATAAACCCCGCCGGCTATATGAACTTACATACCGATAACTAAACTTAGCCTAGCATGTTATATGATTCAGTTATAGTGCAACGGTAATAAACAATATCAGACAGTTTGGATAACACATGCATTTCATATAATTTAGGCATAAAATAAATAGACAATTAAAATAAGCCAAAAAATAAATAAACAATTAAAATAAACCAATAATTAAATTAAACAGTTAAAATAAACATGAAAATAAAAAGGCAGAATATTTGGCAAACTTCAGGTGTCTCCCACAAGTCGGTAAGATCTTCCCTTCGTTGCTCCAAAAATTAAATGCAATGAAGAAAATTAAAAGACGCAATTCTAACGTAAGGTTAGAATCGAAAAAGGTTCACAAAAATCTCCGATGTGGAAATTGCTACGAGAAAAGAAAGCAGATACTAGACTAAATAAACCAAAACCGGTAAAGTAAAACTAAATTGAAAATAATTTGGGCAGAGTAACAGTAAAGAATGCAGAAGAAAAAGCGTTTTGAAATTGGAAAATGAATGGCCTATTTATAGAGTTAGGATTTGTCAGGCTATTGAGATTTTCTCGCCACCGAATTCTCCTCCGTAGCAATCGCTACGAACTGCTAGGGTTTGTGTGACGGTCGTCACAATCTTCCTTGGGGAGGAAGCCTCACCTCCGAAATCGTCGTGGTCGTTAGGGTTGCTTTGGTGGTGTAATCGGCGCTACACCTTTGGGCTGTGAGAGGTGTGGCAATGGGTCAGCCTTGTTTTCATTTCTTTTTTTTAGCCTTACTTCTTTTACACCCCCATTTTACTTTACACCACATACTTGTATACTTTGTCTTTTTCGTGGATTTTAAGTACGATTTATCCGACTTTTCTCGACTTTCTTTGCACATGCCTTATAATTGGTAAAACCAGAAAACATAGAAAATACCGGCATAATACAAATAAAGAGTAATTTAATTAATTAAATTGCGGATAAATTTCATATAAGTTGATCCAAATAATCGATACATTATCGGGATATCACGCGAAACCTCTCAGAACTTTGGGTTCAGAGGTCGTGAACCGCTTAGCGCGGTATATCAGGCTTAGCGTGGTCTAGGACAAAATGTAATTTTTTTGATAAATTGACATGAAATCTCACATGTTTATGGCCTATGGAGTATTGTACGAAATGTATTTTGTGCTAGTGCTTATGTTACGAATGTGTACGATATACATCCCGATTCTTGTCTCGATTTCGTTTGCAATTATACATTGGTTAATGTATTTTGTAGGGTTTTGCTATACGGATGTGTCGATACACATTTCTTTCGTATAGTGCATTGGTTAATGTACGTTATACAGGTTTCCATGATTTACTCGGATATGTACGCCACATATCCCAAGTGTTGCACACATGTGTGTGTATCTTTTATCTGCATTTCTTGGTGTTTACCTTTGCAAATTTCTATGATTGATATGGATACGTCCGCCACGATCGTGATCTTGCATACATGTATGTGCACCTTTGTCTCGCATTGTCAGATGATTATCTCGCAAGTGTGTTTTTATGATTGAGTCAGATATGTCTGCTACATATATTGGACATGTATATTTTTATACCCCAAAATTTTCCCTCCCACTTCTCAAGACAACTCACATATCCATACTCAAGGATTTCCCAAGGGTTGACCAGACAAACCCTCTCCTAAGCAATCAACCCAAAATAGGGGTTTGCCATTCTCAAGTTAAGATGGACTTCCAATGCTCCAAATGATCATCATACCTCATCCTATGTTCCAAAGAATCACCATGTCAAGTTTCAAGCCTCACAGGTCAAATTTGCTCATCCAATTGCTCGATAGTCGAAAATCACTTGATTGACAAAAGTCAATTGGTCAACGACAACCAAACTTCATAATTTTGGTCAACACCAATATTTTGAAGTAATATTCATCATTTGATCAAGGGTTGATCATGATTCCTCAAGAAAAGTCAAGATTTGATCAAAAGTCAAAGTTTCTAAATTAGGGTTTTTTCAGACAAAAGTCAACAGAAATTTGACCAAGCATAACTTTCACATACTTTATCAGAAATTTTTCCACCACAACTCATTTTGAAGAAAATTCAATTCTCTACAACTTCATGTCTCACAAGTCATTAGAAATTCTTCATTTGAAGTTATGGATCAAGACATTACAGTGTCTTTTAAAAGTCATCAAAAGTCATCTTTTGCAAAGAAGTGTTCATGAGCATGGAAACTTCAATGAAAATGAAACCAAAAGGGCTGTTTAGAAGACAACTGAGCTTTTAAAAGTCCAAGAACACCCAAAAATGTCAAAATTGAGCAAGATAAGTTAGCGAGTTGAGAATTTTTGAGGAGGTGCATAAAGAGAAATATTTGAGAAAATCAAAATTTTTCCAAACGAGCCTAACTTTTCTTGATTCAAACTTGTTCCTTATCCGAATTGGAACCTCTAAGCTCAAGGTTACGCTTTTTATCTTTTATTTTTATTTATTTTGGATTTTTATTCATTTAAAACCAATTTAATTAAAATAAAAGATATAAAATCAAAATCTAAGTGCAAGATTGATTTTCTCTCATCCTTGAGGTCCAAGCAAGCCAATTAATCTGATTATTTCAAATAATGAAGATTGGCAAGAGAATTGATTGAAATTGGCTCAAAAAGGCAATATTTGGTTTGATTCCAAATCAAAATTTTTTTCATTGATTGGCATGATATTTCTTCATAATTCTAGACCTAATTCACTCTAGTATATATACACACTGATTCCAAAATGCCACGAGGTCGATTTTGATGCCTCAAGAACCCTAAACCAAGTATAAAAACCGGCATTCCAAGCAAACAATGTGACCTCATTTTGCATCAATTCACCAATTTAAGCCTTCCAATCGCCATCGGAGGTCCTCTCTAATCGATCCATACACAAGCCAATAATACATCGTAAACACGAAATCAAGAACACGGTTTCAGACTTTCTTTTCAAAATTGATTCTCAAGTTTTACGATATTTAACATGTTTTGATTACATATATGTGTTTCTAATGAGGTTTCTAAGTCTCGCATACTTTGATTTAAGTTTCAAGACGAGTATGAGAAGTTGCCATTGTTGTGGTTTGTGAGCTGAATTAGGCTTCTCAAAATAGGTAAAATTGAAGCAACCAAGGGTACCATCGTGCTCACGAGGTCAAACCGGATCGATCCATGTGCTCACCATGAATTTATATTGCTTGTATTTAATTTTTTAAAGTCAGGTCCTATAGCTACAAATGGGTCATAGAAGCTTTTGCTACGGATGAAACCAGAGCTAAAAGTCCGGAAATTTAAATGGGGAAGCCACCGCCGCTTTTTTTTAAATTAATTTTAAAAATTTCCTTTATGTTTATTTTGTTTCAGATTCAAACACCAAAGCATGCTAGCCTGGGCCAAGGGACGCCAAGTGAGGGAGAGGAGTGGTTCGATCCCTGCTCCTTATATATTTTTTACACCTTACAAACTAACCTTATTTTCTTATTTCTTCATATTTTCTTTTCTAATTTAATGTCTTTTCAAATATTTTTCTAACACATTAAAAAATCACAAAAATATTTTCTTTTTGCATTTAGGTTTAAAATGTTTATTTAATTTTTAACATAAAAAATAATATTTTCATTCATATTCTAATTAATTGTTAATTAATCTAAAATTAACTTTTAATTGTTTTTCCATACTAAAATTAATCCGTAAAATTCCCAAAAATATTTTCTCATCTAATTAGGTTTGCTAACCCTAAAACTTTTTCCTAACTAAAAATTCACTAACATTATTTTCTCTTATTTGCAATTCATTCTTTTTCCGATTATTATAACCGCATCCGTGTTGTAATAGTTAGATTATTTTCACATTTTCTTTTTATATTAATAATCGATGAAAAAGTTTAATTGTTTACTCCACACTCCTATGATTCTGCTTCAAAGCCATAGTAGGATTTATTCGCATTTATCTTCATTTTTTCGCACTTAAACTTCTAGTAACCAAGCGCGTGGTAAGATAAAATCAACATAGCTAACTCTAATCACAAGATAAATTATTCGATCCATTCTCACTTCAATACGCACCCCTATTTCCTCGCTGTTTCAGATAATTAAGTCCCTCAAACGTAGGGCATCTATACGGTCGTCGCCAACATATATCATCACGGTCCCTTCAATTCAAAGATCATAGTCCCTCGATAGTTGCTCACTTATACATGATCCGTCCCTCGATTGCTGCTCACAAAGTGATGATCGCCCTTACGAACGCAGATATTCCCGTTGCCCCTATGACGCTCGATGTCCTTCGAACGCCTCACATCAGTTACCATCATGGTATGGATAATCGTTTAGCGGAAAGTAAATAACACGGAACGACTGCCCAGTAGTAATAGACTTCTAATTGCTTGTTTATAAAACACTTTTCACCTCTCACACTTTTTTCAAACATTTTCAAAAACACTTTGTATACATTCCAAAGATGAATCATTACAAAGTTCTTTTCCAAATAAAATATTTCCAACACTTCATATACATATTTGAATCATTACGGTTAAAGCGAAATGACTTTTTCAAACATTTTCAAACACACAAAGTGAAGCTAGCATTGAGCTCAGATAATCACGGATGGAGTGCTACTTTTTTCATCAACTCCCTTACTGTATCAACAAAGGTCTTTTCCGTTTTTTTTCACTTATTCAAAAGAAAGGGAGATACTTCTGCTATCCGCAACATTTGGATCAAACGCAAACAAACAAGTCAGCCTCCCACCGTGTTACATATATACGATATGCATGTCCCTTTGTCCGCATTGCTTGGTGTTTACCTCTCATCAGAATACGGTGAACTGACTTTGTAGGTTTTTGATCGCAATGTGCGGATAGCAAGAGTCGCCACCGACTTTTCTTTATCCAATTAAGGGAAGGTAAAAGTACGAAAAGACCTTCGTTAGATTCTCGAGTAAGGGAGAAGGTTATGAAAAGGGAAGGTATTAGCACTCTTTCCATCCGTAGTTATCTACGGCTCTTAATTGCTCTTAGATCACTTTAAACAATTGTGCTTTGTGTTTGACAAAATGTTTTGAAAAGGCATTTCGCTTTGAATTTGTAATGATTCATGTAGGAATGTATACAAAGTGTTCTGAAATGTTTTGTTTTGAAAAGAGTTTGAACTTTGGCAAAAGTGTGGTGTGAAAGTATTTTGATAGAGCAAGCAACTAAGAGTCCGATTACTTACTTAATGGTCGTTCGCTTATTTTACGCTCCTTTAGAATAGCCATCCATACTATTAGTTGGTAGGTAACCCTATTTGTCGGATGTGTCGGGACATCGGGGACATCGTATGGTCATGAAAGCAACTCAAGGAAGTATCCTAGCACATTCAAGGACTATCATCATTTTTCGTAGGCGACAATCGAGGGTCAAGATCATGTATTCGTAGGCTTACATCGTGGGTCTAATGATCTTTGTATCGAAGGGACTATGATGATTTTTTGTAGGCACAAGTAATACCTCTACGCTCGAGGGACATGACCATTTGAATTGTGAAGGCAACGAGAGAGAATTACCCTAAGGGTGTATGTGAAAAGAGTGTGTCAATTTCTGTATTTTATCTTGAAAATTAGAGTGAGCTATGTCCATTTTATCTTGCCATACACGCCTAGTTACTAGCATTATAGGTGCGAAATTAAATCATGAAAGTAAAATGCGGAAAGATAAATCCTACGCTATTACATGGCTTTGGGGCAGATACATAATTGAAAAGTGCGGAAAATAAAAAGTCCTAATTGAACTATTACACCCCATAGGCAATTACATATTATGAAAAGAAAACGATAAAAATTGTCCGAGACGAGATAACCTGTGAACAGATGAAAAATCGGGAAATACAAGGAAAACGAATAAGAGGAAAATATTAGTAAAAATAATAATTTTTGAATGAGAAAAATGTTTTCATGCTGGAAATAACATTAATATGCTAAAATAATTTTTTGGGATTTTTTGGAGTTAATTTAATAATTAAAAATCAATTAAAAGTGATTTAAATGATGAAATAGAAATTAAATTAAATATGCATGCAAAAATAATATTTTTAATTTTATAAATTAAATGAACATTTTTCTGATGTGTATGCAAAAAACAAATATTTTTGGTATTTTTAAATGCATGATAAAAATTATGAAAGATAAAATAAAATGGATGAAAATATTAAAGAAAATAGAAAAATATGAAAAATAATTAAATGTGAAGTTTGTAAAAAGAAAAGAGAATGGTCCCGTGGGAGTCAACTCGGACCTCGAGAATCTCCTCCATCCAATGCCTTAACCATCGCCACATCATTGGTGTTTGAATTTTGAAATCAATTGTTTATCAACGTACGCGTGTCATGGATATTTGAAATCAAAGCACGCGGGCCCCAGTCAATTACGAATGGACGAATCAGGGAGACCCATCGCGCCACGCAATCCTCTCGCCGGTCAACCCATGTCAACGACGCCGGAGCCCTAGCTCCGGTCGTCTTCTCCGGCCAACCTGAAATTGAAACTGGAAAAATACGCGAAATAAAAAGTTCTAAGGTACCCTACCCCTCTAATTCGATGGCTGCGAGTTCAATGGTACCATTAGTTTCGATTAAAAATGCCTATATCTTTCAGTTCGAAGCTTCACAGTTTGAAAACCCTAAACATGGCAATATGGTTTCTGGACGTTCAAGCTTGCATGTGAGGGTTCAAACATGACCTAATAAGCATCCTGAATTCATACAAACAGATAAAAACGATTAATGATGCATGAAATATGAAAATCGAATTCAAGAAAGTTACCAAACCGGAGCAAGCTTGGGCTCGAGTTCTGGGCAGTCTTGGCTTCAAGTGAGGGATGGTTTTATCACGAGAACCTCAGAAGGTGTTTGATGGTTAGTTTGCTTTAAACTTGCTAAACTTGAAATTCGAATTTTCCAACTTTGAGAAATTTTGGCAAAATAAGGGTTATGCTTTGAGCTAGGGTTTCGTGTGGTTTGTGATGCAAATGCTTGTATTTATAGAGTGATTTGGGATGGCAAGAGAGTGAAAAAGATTTGATCTTGAATGTGCATTTATTTCTTTTTTCAAATAAAATCAAATTTTGGAAAAATTTGATTTTCTTCAATGTGAGAGCTAGCACGAATTTGGTATGTTCCATGGGCTATCTTGGACCTCAAGTTTGATAGAAATTCACTACTTTTGGAAAAATATCTTATTTTCATATTTTATATAATTTAATTTTGAATTAAATGGTTTTAAATCCAAAAATAAATCAATAAAATAGAAAATTGTCATGGCCAAGCATCAATAGGTCACAAATAACATTATGATCAAGTTTGAATCATAAAATTATAGGCCCATTTGGAAAAAATTGCATTTTGACAAATATCTCCTTTTCTCCAATTGTTCAAAAATGCCCAACTTGTGAATGGTGTATTTTGCTCAATTTTCCACATTTTTGAATGTTCTTGGACTTTTTGGAAATCTCTAAGAGTCCTCTAACCAACCTCTTTGGTTTCATCTCAATTGGAGTTTCCATGCTCAATATATCTTCAAACAAAATGTTGACTTTTGTTGACTTTGAAATGGACCGTAATATTTTGATCCATACCTTCCAAATGAAGCATTTTTGAACATTCTTGTGAGACATGAAGTAGAGAATTGAATTTCCTTCAAAATGAGAGGTGGTGGAAAATTTCTAGAAAGTATGAAGAAGTTATGCTCACCAAAGTTCATTGACTTTTCACTAAGAAACCCTAATTTGAAAGTTCGACTTTTGAGCAAATCTTGAGTTTTCTTGATGAATCATGATCAACCCTTGATCAAATGATGAATTTGACTTCAAAATGAGGATGTTGACCAAAAATCGAAGTTTGATCGTATGTTGACCACAGCTGACTTTTGTCCAATACAACCGATTTTCAACCATCCGAGCAATTGTCTGAGGAAACTTGACTCAGGAGGCTTGAAACTTGGCATGGAGAATATTTGAAGCATATGAGGAGGCATGATGAACATTGAGATGTTGGAAGTCCATCCGATCTAGAATCACCAAACCCTAGTGGGTCGATTGTCTAGAGAGGTTTGTCTCGATCAACCTCGAGGAACTTCGAGCCCTGGATGTATGAAATGTCTCGAGAAGTAAGAGGGCAAATTTTTGGGTATGACAACTGCCCCTGCTCAATCCTCTTGTACCGAAGGGTTAGATTGGCATGTTCGCTTTCGTGACCTGGAGGTAGAAGATGATTCAACACCGAGTACACCGAAAATTTGCACTCGCTGATCACGTGGGAATGGGCTTATAGATGCCATTTGGAGAAATTTGAGATTTCACTGGGAATGAGTGACGCTAGACTCAAGAAGGTTGTCCGAACAGAGAGTTATCGAGATGGGCTTAAGATGCCATCCGAAAGATCAATGCCGGGAGTGAGCAGACGCTAGCTCGAGACATTCGAAGGAGTATGGAGACGGGCTTAAGATGCCATCCGAGGAGTCGACGTTAGACTTCGTGCTCATCTTTGAATGAAGTTATTGGTTTGAATTGGTTTTAACCAAATATGCAGCTGCTCAAGGTGGAGAAATGTTGACAAGTAGCCTGAGACGGGCTTAAGATGCCATCCAAGGCAACCGAAGTCGACGCCAGACTGTAGTCATTGCTGATAATAAGAGAGAGTCATAATACATCTTCGTCCCGACACTCGAGGGATAGTAGTTGGCAAAATATGGACAGTTCCTATTGCCGTATTGATCCAATGCTCGCATCGAGGATAACTCAGTGATCGCTCGATAGTTTTCCCGTCTGGATCTTGTTAATCTCGGATCCGCTGTCGGAGGACAACAAGGGTGGTCGTCAGATAGTTTTCCGTCTGCCCATTAACTCTCGGACCTTGTCGAGGACAACTAGGCGGTCGCTCGATAGTTTTCCACTGCCGCATTAATCCTGCACTGCTTAAGGCAAGTGATTTTCACCGCTTGGAGAAAACAAGAGAAACTTTGATAGAATACTGTTATTATTATGCAAAGTATGATGCATGACGATGTGTATGAATGACATATGCACAAATTATGACTTTTATGAGTAATGTATGAAGTATGGATGTCAGGGTATTTCAAAACATATCCATCTTGAAGAAGATACTGATGTTCCGCTGAGGATTCTCGACTTCGTTTGGGGACGGAACGGATTGAGACCCTGAGAAGAAAGAAAACTTTGATTCCTCCGATGCACTATCTGACCAAGTCTTGGGCCTAGATATTGTTGAGGATGGTAGAGACCGAGAAACACGTTGTTGAGGATCTCATATATACCCCGCTGGGAGAGTCCGGAGGTACTGCTGGGATCTTATGTAAATCCTCATTGAGAGTATTTGATAGTTGCTTGAGACCGTGTAAGGATCCGAGCCTGTTGACATCTCCGGCCGAGGAATAAAAGATAGGTTTCTCCGATGCACTATCCGACCAAGTTTCGTGTCCGGATACCGCTGGGGAACAGGGAATTGTTGAGATATTCTTGTGGGGATAAATACCCTATTGGGGATGAAATGTTATTTTGAAACCGATGTAACACAAATTTAGTTGAGTGGAATCACCGCTGGGAATTCATCTCACTCCACTGGGAAGGTTTGTGGTGAGTGACACCTCCTGGGATCATGTTCGTGGGAAATGCATTGTGACTTTCGTCATCTCAATTCCGGAGCCTCGTGAGTATTACTTTGTTATGTTTACTTTTCAGATGTTGTGGATAGATTTTTATTGTCAAATGCATATAATCATTCAAAGCAAACGTTGGACTTTATGCAAACGATAACAAAGAAGAATTGTAAAGAGAAAGAAACTTGTATTTATTTGAAAGGTATGGCGGCCATAGTCAGATACAAGAGAAGTAAAAAGCTATGCGAAACAATCTCTAAGTTCCAACTATGCTAGTACTATATATTTCAACTATCTCATCTCCTTGTCGTTAGTAAAAGTGAGTAGATCGATTGTCGCCATTTGAATCTTGAATGCCGATAGTAGTAGTCTCGAAGTAAGATGACCGGACGAGACATAGTCGCACGCTTAAATCCCTAACTTTGCCTAGACCGCCTTTCTGGTTTTCACCAACCGATACCCTTTTGCACAAGCCGCCTTTCGTGTTTTCGACTCACGGTGTACATGTTTTATATATCCTTAATTTTTGCCCGAACCCTTTGGTTCGCCAGATGCCTTTATTTTGCTCTAGGTCACCGACCCAGCGGTCTCATTTATGCGTAGCATTTTTGACTATGTTTATGCTCACTGTGGTGTGGGAAGTCTTCGCCATCCATGGTGCTAATATCATAGTCTGCCGGAAAATACTATCTGACTACAAATGGTCCCTCGTAGGTGGGATTCCATTTGCCCTCGATCACCTTTGGAAGAATGATGCGCTGACTACTAAATCACCGACTTGGTAGACTCGGTTTGACTCTTTGTTAAATGCCCGATCATTCATTTCGATAGACCGACATGGCATGGACGCGAAGTCGCTTCTCATCAATCGTTAATCCGTCAAGGCGAGTCCGATCCAATCATCTTCGCCAACTCGGCCCGGAGGACTCGTCGAGGGTATCTCAACCTCAATTGGTAGGACGCCCATACCGATACAAGAGAGAGAAGGGGTTGCCCCGCTGATGTCCGTGTCAGAAAAGCGATAACCATGAAGAGCGAATGGTAACATCTCATGCCAATCTTTGTAAGTCACCGTCATCTTTTGTATAATCTTCTTAATGTTCTTGTTGGCGGCTTCCACAACGCCATTCATCTTAGGCCGATACGGAGAAGAATTATGATGTTTGATTCTGAACTACGTGCAGAGTTCGATGATCATCTTGTTGTTGAGATTAAAGCCATTATCTGTGATAATCCTTTCGGGAGTGCCATACCGACAGACAAGATTATGCTTGATGAATCGAGCCACAACATTCTTGGTAATGATGCAACGAGGTCGCTTCTACCCACTTGGTGAAATAGTCAATTGCCACAAGGATGAAACGATGTCCGTTGGAAGTCGGGTGATTTCTCCAATTATGTCAATGCCCCACATTTCAAAAGGCCAAGGAGCTATTAGAACATTCAGAGGTAACCGGAGGTATGCACTTTGTCGGCATAACCGCATTGTGACAAGATCGAGCCGTAGCGTGATAACTTCCATGTGGACCAATAATAACCTATTCTCAAAATCTTCTTAGCCATGGTGTGTCCATTGAGTGGTACCACGCCTGTAACTCTTCCATGATACGCTCCGCCGCTTTCTATTTCTACACAATGAGTAAGCACAAATCGTGGTTGCTTGTATAAGATGCCGCTTCGAGGAAGAATTTGATGCAAATCTTCTCAAGAACTTATCATTGATGATGCCCCTCGTGGATATTCCCGAGCCTCAAGATACCTCTTCACGCCATAGTACCAAGGTTTCTCTTCTCATCAAGCTCATAACAATATGTGGTTCGTCGAACTTCTCAATAATGATCTGGGGAGCCTCGTTGTCCCATCTGACCTTGAACATAGACGACATGGTAGCTAATGTGTCTGCCAACTGATTCTCCTCTCGTGGAATATGATTGAAAGTGATCTCTTTGAAGTAGGGGATCAAACTCAAAACATGCTCGATATGGAATGAGATTCTGATGCTTCAGATCCCACCGCCCTTGATCCGACCGATCACTAAAGCCGAGTCTCCCGACACTTGCAAGAACTTGATTCTTAAGTCAATAGCAGCTTTAATACCCATGATGCACGTCAGATTCGGCCATGTTGTTAGTGCAATCGAAACAAAGTCCGCGGTGAAAGGAGCGTGCCCACCAGGAGATGTAATGATGGCGCCAATGCCATTGCTGCGCTTGAGGCTCCATCAAAGACCATAGTCCATCGATCCTTGCTGTGTCCTTCGTCTGGCCTGTTCTTCGTAATCCGTAATTAGTAAAACATTCCATCTCGAAATTGAATCGCATAGATCGATAGTCATCTACGGCTCGATGAGCTAAATGATCGCTACTACACTTCCTTTGATCGCTCGAAGTGTACCGGATGTCATACGTCAAGATCATTTGCCATCTTGTTATTCTTCCGAGAGAGTCGGTTTCTCAAATATGTATTTTATCGGATCCATCTTAGAAATTAACAAGGTAGTCAACATATACCGCCTTAGTCGGCGAGCAGCCAAGCCAAAGCGCTGTAAGTTTTCTCGAGTCGTGAGTATCTCGCCACATTCGTAAAATTTTTACTAAGGTAGTATATTGCATACTCTTTTCACCTGACTCGCCATGTTTCCCCAACACACACCCCATTGAATTCTCTAACACCGCAAGTACATGATAAGAGGTCTTCCTTCACGGGCGATCGTCGATAAGAGGATTCCGTAGTACCTTGATTTTGTCAAAGCAAACCGCAATCGCTGCTCCATTCTACCACTTGATCTTTCTTAACTGAAGATTGGCTCACAATAGCGCTATGTGCAATGAATCGCAATGTAATTTAAACGCCCAAGAAACCTCCGACTTCCTTCCTGTGCGTGAGCCGCATTTCTTGAATAGCTTTAACCTTGGTCAACCTCAATACCTTTACCACTAACAACAAACCCTAGGAGTTTTCCTGATCCGACTCCAAAGGTGCACTTGTCGATTAAGTCTTAGTTTGTACTTCTTCAATCACAAATAGTTTCCGCAAATGATCAAGATGTTCCTCTTCACCGTGATCGAGCTATCATGTCGCCGACGAGACCTCTATCTCGTGATGAATCATGTCATGAATAATGTCACCATAGCACGCTAATAAGTGGCGCCTGCTCTTCAATCCAACGACATAACCTTGTAGCAAAAAGTGCCCCATCGTGGTAACAAAAGCTTTTCCATGTCTTCGTGAGCCATTTTGATCCGATAGTAACCGAAAACCATCCATGAAGGAGAAAACCTTATGTCGAGCGGTGTTGTCAACCGTAACATCAATATGAGGAAGTGAAATCGCTTTCGGACCGCTTTGTTCGATCTCGTAATCCACACACATTTGTACTTTGCCATCCTTCTTGGGCATGTACACCACATTAGCCACCCATCGCGGATAGAAGTAACGCTAAGAAACCGGCTGAACTCGCTTCATAATCTCGGCTTTGATTTTTCTCGACATCTCAGACGATGCGATTTAACCTTCGCTTTCACCGAGAAAACCCTCTTTGTTGGCAACGTGTACCACAATATCAATGTCCAAACTCGCATGTCTTCATACGACCAAGCAAAACCTCAATGTAGTCTTGTAGCATCCAACCAATCTTTCTTTAACACTGCTCTCAAGACCCGCCCTATCTTGATCTCTTTTCTGTCTTCGCAAGCTCCAAATTCACAACCTCAACTTGCTCTTCATATCAGATAACTCGTTTCTTCTTGTAGTAATCGACAAGTTCTCCGGCACTTCACAATCTTCCTCACCTTCGCCTTCTACAGTAGATCGAATTATCAAGTCATATTTAGCAATAGCATAGTATCAATCAAGATTCAGAGTGATTCGCAGTTGTATCACGGTGTGTAAGAACACATAGCTGAAGGGTGATAAAGTAGAAAGAAAGCAATAATTGAATGCAAAAGTCCAACGATTTTATTGAATGAAAATATGCAAATGATGATAATAACTCACAAACGAGCCATGATGCCCCGCAAGGCACTAGTTTTAGAGTTTATTGTTTAAAACACGAAAATACGAAAAGCAAAACAAAACAAGAGCAATTACTCCCTGCCTAAAGGAGATTGGTATGACGCTCTGGCCCTCCAATTCCGAGTCCGTTGTCCGGAGTGGAAGATCCACTTGCTGATGTCGAAATCGTTGTCGCCGCCTTCTATAGCATGGATTCCACTGGGCGATGCAGAAGGAAGTCACGACACGCGATCATCTTCCGACTTTGATGGTGAAGCCTAAACCAGTCTTGTCGGATTTGAAAGGAAGTTAGGGAGTTGTCCCCAAATAGTACTATTTCCTTCTTCAATAGCAGCTTGAGCATCTTTCAGTGAGGCCATCCTAGGCGGAACTTGTGTAACTTCAGGAGTGACAAGAGAGTCAACATGCATGACTCTGGGGATTATTTCAAAAGCTTGACAGGGAGTCTCAAAGAATTCACCTTCCATCTCGAGGTATCGGAATGACTGTAGATGACTGACCATATACTCTTCTTCACCACATACTGTAACAACCTTCCCTTTCACCGGATACTTCAGCCTCGATGCGTGGTAAGTAATCGCCCATGTATCCAAGGGCGTCCAAGTAAGCAAGAGTAAGCTGGACGGATGTCCATGACAAAGAAAGTGGAATCAAAAGTCTGGGAACCGACTTTCACAGGCAGAATGAGCTCTCCAAGCACTATTCATTTAGAACCATCAAAAGCCCTCACAATTATGTCACTGGGTTTCAGAACCAATCCTTCAACATCAAGTCGTCAAAAGCCTTTGGCGTGATGTTCAGAGCGTAACCAGATCCACCAAAACATGAGATAATGTAACGCCTTGCATTCGGCTGTAGATGTGCAAGGCTTGTTGTGTTTCTTTCCGCAGGAGTCAAATCAAGATCGTAGAAGCCTAGGCCGTTGTTGGCGCCGTGCTAGCAATACAAACTTCAAACTGGTTAGTAGTGGTGTTCTTAAGCACGTGAGCATTCTTCGTAAACTTCACCAAGGCTAGTATGAGCCTCGAGCACAAGAGCAGCAAGCATGGAGATCTTGGACGGAGTCTCCCAACTGCTCCACAACATTGTAATCACTTTTCTTGATAATCTTCATAATTTCTCCATTTCTCGTTTGAGGTGTCTTCAAGAACTTCCTTTGGTACTTCGTCGAAAGTGATGAGTTCGGTTCTTTCCTCTAGCTTGGGAATGGGTTGAATAGCTGGAATGCGAGCTGGAGTCGCAGTGTCTTTTGGAGGAGAGATTTCTGGAGAGAAAACCCTTCCGGTTCTGGTCACCTTACTTGATCCGGTGATGTTGTCAATGTCAAGAATGGTAGCTTCAACTGTAAGATCTTCAATGGTCAAAGGGTCTTGTTTGACGCCATGATAGTAAACCTCAGCTCCATAGTGCCAAGGAACCGCTTTGTCAGAGGAATATGGAACTGGTCTAGGAGAAGTAATGATGAGAGGTGCCACTCTAGGCACAAAATCAGCAGAGGAAATCCTTATTGTGTTAACATTAGCATAGTCTTCTAGGAAATCGTCACCCCATCCGGTTACCTTAACATCTTCAATAGGAATCTTATAGCTTTCAGGAACAGTGTACTTCACCATGTAATCATATTTTCCACTTGGCTGCCCCAAGGTATCCCATGCAGATGGTACAGCTTCATTCACATCTTCGATCTTCAGTTTCTTAGACATGTCTTCACACGTACTCTCCATGTGGTGGTTTTGCAAATAGTATTTCACGGCTATCCATCATGCATCAACACGCCTTCTCAACCAAGCACAACCATCAGTGCGTATGGGCACCAACCAATTCCGCATCCCCGGTTGACACCGCTTGTAGCAAATTCTTCTTAATAGTCATCGAGGAATGGTCAAATCATCTATGTTGAAAACATAAGTATCTTCACCAACAAAGATTGGAACTTTTGTCATGGTTAGCATAGCTGCTGATCATATTAGGAGTCTCAACAGGAGGATCAAACTCAATCTGCTTAGCTTCAATCATATCTTGAATTTTGTTCTTAAGAGCCCAACAGTTGTCAGTGTCGTGCCCTGGGATGTTGGAGTGGTAAGCACACCTAGCATTAGGATTGTATCTTGGAGAGGAGTGTGATACGGTGAACTGACTTTTTAGTGTTTTGTATCGAAAATATGCGGATAGCAAGAGTCGCCACCAACTTTTATTTTTATCCAATTAAGGGAAGGTAAAAGTACAGAAAAAGACCTTCGTTAGATTCTGAGTAAGGGAGAAGGTTATGAAAAGGGAAGGTATTAGCACCCCTTTCCATCCGTAGTTATCTACGGGCTCTTAGTTGCTCTTAGATCACTTTAAAAATTGCTTTCTATGTGTTTAACAAAAATGTTTTGAAAAGGCATTTCGCTTTGACTTTGTAATGATTCATGTAGGAATGTATACAAAGTGTTTGGAAATGTTTTGTTTTGAAAAAGGATTTGAACTTTGAAACAAAAGTGTGAGGTGTGAAAAGTATTTTGAAAGAGCAAGCTAAAAGTCTTATTACCTACTCAGAATTGGTCGTTTTTGTATTGTTTTACTTTCCTTTAGAATAGCGCTATCCATACCATTAGTTGGTAGGTAACTCCATTCGTTGGATGTAAGCGGGACATCAGGACATCGATGGTCATAGCAACTTGTAGGAAGTATCCTAGCACATTCAAGCGGACTATCATCATTTTTCGAGGGCGACAATCGAGGGTCAAGATCATGTATTCGGAGGCGACATCGGGTCTTATGATCTTTGTATCGAAGGGACTATGATGATTTGTTTCAGAGGCAACCTGCTAGAATACCTCTACGCTCGAGGGACATGACCATTTGAATTGTAAGGCAACGAGAGAGAATTACCCTGGGTGTATGTGAAAAGAGTGTGTTGATTCGTATATTTTTATCTTTGAAAATTAGTGAGCTATATTGATTATTATCTTGCCATACACGCCTAGTTACTAGCAACTTATAGGTGCGGAAATTAAAATGCGAATGTAAAGTGCGGAAAGGTAAATGTCCTACGCTATTACATGGCTTTGGGGCAGATACATAATTTAAACTTGTGGAAAATAAAAACCTAATTTAAACTATTGCATCCCATAAACAGTTACATTATTGAAAAAAATAAAACGATAAAAGAAAACGTCTGAAACGAGATAACCTCTAAAAAAGAATGAGACATCGGAAAATACGAGATGAATCGAATAAGAGAAAAAATGTTAGAAAAATGCAAGTTTTTGAATGAGAAAAATATGACATGCTGGAGATAGTATAAATATGCTAAAATAATTTTTTGGGATTTTTTGGATGCAATTTAATAATTTAAAACTAATTAAAAGTGATTTAAATGCAAAATCATGAATAAAAATAAATATGCATGCAAAATTGTATTTTTTAATTTTATAAATTAAATAAGTATTTTCTGAAAATAAATGCAAAAGGAAAAAATATTTTGATGATTTTTTAATGCATAAATAAAAGTATGAAAAGAATTAAAATAACAAAAATATTAAAAAATATGAAAAATAGAAAAATAGAGAAAATATGAGTTTTGTGAAAAAGAATGCAAACCAGTCCCATGAGGCTCGAATCGAGACCTTGAGAGTATCTCGAACAGTAACGCCTTAATCAGCCATCCGTCATTGGTGTTGGAAAGTTGAAAACAAATGCATTTAAATGATGACGCCGTGGGTGAGTTTGAACACAAGATGTGGACCCCAACAAGATGGATGAACCAATCGAGAACCTCAAACGCCACGCTACCCTCACGGTTCGCTCGACGAGCTAGGGCTCTGGCCATCTTCTCCCGAGCTATGATTTTCAAACCGCAAAATACGAAATTTAAAGAGCAAAGGGATACCCTACCCCTAAATCGAGGGTCATGATCTCAATGGTACCATTAGTTTGCCCTAAAACGATCGGATCGAGTTTCAAGAAGAAAGCAAAACCGCCCTAACAATGGTAACCTATGATTCCTTGCTAAACTTCTCATGCTATACGTCAAACTCGTTTCTAATAGGCACCTTGAACTCAAACAAACAAGCCAAAACAGTTAGAGATGCATGGATTATTAAAATCGAAATTGAGAAAAATGCAAACCGATGAGAGTTCAAGGGCAAGATCTCGATACCGGCTTCGAGCAAGGATCGAGATCGATCCTCGAGACCTCAGAGCAATATGGAATGCTCAAAGCACCTGAATTTGGCGAAATTGAAATCAAATTTGACAATTCTGGAAAAATTTGACAAAATAAGGGCTCTTTCTTGGGCTAGGTTTCGCCCCTTTTGGATCTTGTCGCTATTTATAAAGGAATTTGAGAGAAAAAGAGTGAAAAAGATCGATCATTGAATGTGCAATATTTTTCTTTAAATAAAATCAAATTTCCTTAAAATTTGATTTTTCTTTCCATATGCAAGCTATCACGAATTTGGTATGGATTATGGGCTTTCTTGAACTCAAGCATGATATAAATCCAACCCATTTGAAAAATACTTTATTTTCATATTTTATATAATTTAATTTGGAATTAAATGGTTTAAAATCCAAAATTAAATCAATAAAATAGAAAATTGCCATGACCAAGCATTTATGAGTCACAAATAATGTCATGAACAAGTTTGGACCAAAAGATTTTAGGCCCATTTGGAAAATTTTGCATTTTGACCAAAATGTCCTTTTGTAATCATTCAAAATCGCCCAACTTCTGAATAGTGTATCTTGCTCAATTTTCCACATTTTTAAGTGTTCTTGGACTTTTTGGAAATCTATAAGAGTCCTCTAACCAACCTTTTTGGTCTCATCTCAATTGGAGTTTACATTCTCAATATATCTTCAAAACAAAATGTTGACTTTTTGTTGATGTTGAAAAGGACCTGTAATGTTTTGAGCCATACCTCTCAAATGAAGCATTTTTTGGACATTCTTGTGAGACATGAAGTTGTAGAGAATTGAATTTCCTTCAAAACAAGAGGTGGTGGAAAAATTTTTGAGAAAGTATGAGAAAGTTATGATCACTCAAAGTTCAGTTGACTTTTCATCTAGAAACCCTAATTTAGAAAGTTTGACTTTTGAGCAAATCTTGAGTTTTCTTGATGAATCATGATCAACCCTTGATCAAATGATGAATGTAACTTCAAAATAAGGATGTTGACCAAAAATTATGAAGTTTGACTGTATGTTGACCACGGTTGACTTTTTGTCCAATACAACTGATTTTCAACCATCTGAGCAATTGTCTGAGGAAATTTGACTTGTAAGGCTTGAAACTTGACATGGAGAATCTTTGAAGCATATGAGGAGGCATGAAGACCATTGGAGGTGTTGGAAGTCCATCTTGGCCTGAGAATTGCCAAACCGTAGTTTGGGTTGATTGTCTAGGAAAGAGTTTGTCTGATCAACTCTTGAGGAATCCTTGAGTATGGGTGTATGAAATATCTTGAGAGGATGGAGGGCAAATTTTGGGGTATGACAAGGAGGTGTTGACACTCTGAGGAGGATCCTTCAAAGTAATCAGCTCTGCTTTCAACATGTGTTGCAAGGCTTGCGACAACGGCATGTTGATCTTCGAACCGCCTCGCATTTCGTTACGCGGTTGTCTCACCGAGGTCAGGCCGATGCAGATCGAGATCACAACCGCCTCACAGATTGAGCACGGCCTTTGGCTCGACTTTTTTGACTATACACAACATTGACTTCTTTCTTACCACCAAAAGATCTCTTAGCAGCATTTGAAGATGTATCTACATGAATCTTCCCATTCTTGATACCAGCTTCAATACGCTCTCCTGTCAATATTAGCTCTGGAACCCGATCAAGAGTTTCCAATCGATGATCAAGAATGGGCCTCGTTGTTCCTATAAACATATCAACCAACTCCCTATTGGACAAGGGTGGTCGGACCTCGCTAGGTCTCTCCATTTCGAGCATACTTTGAACTTCTCGTCACGACCCATGACATGCTCAGAGTCGCATGCGAGTGGGTGTCAATTCAAAGCATTGTACTATATTGTCTCAGAAAGCATCGCCAAATCACCCAAGTACGGATACTCATTCTCTAGCCGATAATACCACTCCAATTGAGTTCCCGACAAACTCTCTTGAAAATAAGTGCATCCACAACTTTCATCATCAAGGGGTTGATCTTCCGACATAGGACTTCAAATGCTTCGACAAGAAATGCCATCATATTTGGCAAAAGTTGGAACTTTGAACTGGGAGGAATCACACCACTGTGGACAAGACTCAAATCATCAAAATTCATTCCGACATCTTCGATTTTCCACAAAGATTCGCACGGTCTTAAGTTGCTTGTACTTGTCACCTTCATCGAGTATCTATAGTCGGAGCGATCCTCTCTCCTTCTTGTGCTCGCTGGTCATCTTCATTACCCTTGACACTCCCCTCATTCTTGACACTTCCTTCAGAGAGCTCTATTCGACTGACCACTTTAGGACCACCCTTGTAGCGTCTGCCCATGTTGAGAAGACCGACGACCTTCTTCTTTCTGTTGATGAGCTTCTTCAGATCTTCTTGGCCTTGGACCAAGCTAGTGAACATCTGTTGGAACTGAGCGTTCTGAGCCTGAAGATCTTTGACAGTCTATTCAAGAGCCATTTCTGCTAAAATAAATAGCGAGAAAATGAGAAAATCAATCTTCAATGTACCTGTGATACAATGTTATGCTATGATATGCGATATTTATGCAGATGCAATGCAATGTTTTCAAGGACCTTAGAGATTTAAATTTGTTAAACAAGCAATAAACAAACATTTATTAGTTCTCTTTTTATTCTTTTTCTTTTTAAGTACAAAAGATAGTTCAAAACAATAAAAGAAAAACATATGAATCATAAAGCTCTAAGTCTCCCATGGGCGCTTCGGTGCCGAGGGGGCTGATGTTTCGCCTCGTGAAGTAGCTTGGTCAACTCTAGTACCTTCTTCTCACTTGCATAGCACCGAGCTTCAATGTACCCTTTCTTCTTTAAGTTGAATCCAGATCTCTTCAAGTCTTCAAAATCGAGAGGCATGTCGATGGAGAACAAGATAGGTTCGCCACCCATAGCAACAGTTCCATAATTACCGTAGAACAGCGTGAATGGCATCATGAGGTTTTGAGCTCGAGCTCGCACCCATTTGAGGTAAGGTTCCCAAGGAATGGAGTTTTGGTGCCCCAAAGTCTTGGTATCCGCCTTTTTACCATGCCCCAAGCGTGTATGAACCTTCGCTTGAATTCGAGATCGTGATTGTAGTCGAACACAACATCTTGAGAAGCATATCATGTGGACCATCTCTTCGAGCAAAACCAAACCGACGAGAGCTAGAGAAGGGTTGGTAATACCTCCCTTATACCAAGTAGTGGTACATTGGGGAATTCTCCACAACGCTCAATGAAAGTGAAACTTTTGAGAGAAAAGACTCCAACGGATATCCGAATGAGAGTGACATTAACCTCGAGACCATCTCAACCTTTGTTCATTCTTTAAACCGATGGAGGAAGGTGCAAAATAAACCACCGAAAGTAACGGATACAACATGAGAGTTCCTTGTCAAGATGCAAGGTGAGTAATCGGATTACGAGTAAGAAACAACTTGATGATGCTGACATCTATGAATTGATCCGAGTTAGGAATAGAACCAAACCATAGATTAGCAAGGCCACAATATCTTCAATGCATGGAAACTCATAACTTTGAGGAATTCTCGCTTTTTAATTAGGAACTTGGCAAGTAAACCCTTAACTCCGCTTCTTGTTTCCCAATTGGCTTCAATGTCCGAGCGCTTTAGGTGTAATGTCGATGCGATGTCTTCGCATTTAGGAACCTTTTCTAAACCTGAAAAAGATCCGTCAAGAATAGGTATCCCAAGTAGCTTAGAGAACTCTTCCAAGGTAGGAACCAACCGATAACTGGGAATGTAAAGCAATGGTGTTTTGATCAAGAACCGAATAGACATGCATCATATCTTCTTCAAACCGAGATAACCAAGTCAAGTAGATAACCATGTCTTTTGATGAACCGAGCATGGTCGGAATTTTCAAACCAATTCTTTGAATGAGAAGGTATACCCATGAAGTTGATTCGATAGTCTTTCTAGAGCCATAATTCCCTACAAAACAGAGCAAAGATAAACTTAGGACCTTGAAATAGTTAGAAATGATATGCAATGTGATGATGTCATGATGTCATGTTTAGCACACACAAACAATTCACACAATGAGCCTAGGTTTAAGGCTTTCAAGAGGTATAGGTGATTACCCCACCAAAAGTTCGAGTTGGTTCATCCCGTCCTATAATAGTAACCGTTCTAGGAATCTCATATCATTGATCTTCTCGAGGCGCTTATTTCAATACGACTACCAAGTGGTCGATCGAAAATATCCCAAAAGTTCGATCTTAATGAGCGTAGCATCGAGTATCACCAACCCCGCTCAGACCAAAGCCGCCATCTCACTACCTTCTAATGGCCAAGATGGGTCAATTAAGGTTCTAAAAGTTTAGTTAGTGCTTGATGACACCACGAAGCCAAATACTATCCTCAACTTGGAAATGAAGAGTATCGTGACATCCAAAGTGTCACACTAACGTAGCCATCATGTTGACCGCTTTGATACGCCTAACGGTCGCGATGATTTATTGCTACTTACCTAAAAGGAAACCCGATCCGTGTAGGATCCCCACAAATATAATACCCAAGCAACCCTTAAAGAGAAAGCAAGCAAGTCAAAAAAAGTAAAGATGATCTATAAACTTGAGGCATTTCTCTTTGGTGTCTCCCTAGAGTCGCCAGCTCAGAATACGTTGAACCGACTTTGTAGGTTTTTGTATCGCAAATGTGCGGATAGCAAGAGTCGCCACCGACTTTTCTTTTATCCAATTAAGGGAATGTAAAAGTACGTAAAAAGACCTTCGTTAGATTCTCGAGTAAGGGAGAAGGTTATGAAAAGGGAAGGTATTAGCACTCTTTCCATCCGTAGTTATCTACGGCTCTTAGTTGCTATTAGATCACTTTAAAAATTGTGCTTTCTGTGTTTGAAAAATGTTTTGAAAAGGCATTTCACTTTGACTTTGTAATGATTCATGTAGGAATGTATACAAAGTGTTCTAAATGTTTTGTTTTGAAAAGAGTTTGAACTTTGGCAAAAGTGTGAGGTGTGAAAAGTATTTTGATAGAGCAAGCAACTAAGAGTCTTATTACTTACTCGTAATGGTCGCTGTTATTTTACGCCTTTAGAATAGCGCTATCCATACCATTAGTTGGTAGGTAACCCTATTTGTTGGATGTAAGCGGACATTCGGGGACATCGATGGTCATAGAAAGCAACTCAGTAGGAAGTATCCTAGCACATTCAAGGGACTATCATCATTTTTCGTAGGCGACAATCGAGGGTCAAGATCATGTATTCGTAGGTGACATCGTGGGTCTATGATCTTGTATCGGGGGACTATGATGATTTGTTTGAAGGCAATAAAGGTTAGAATACCTCTACGCTCGGACATGACCATTTGAATTCAGAAGGCAACGAGAGAATTACCCTAAGGGTATGTGTGAAAGAGTGTGTCAATTTCGTATTTTTATCTTGAAAATTAGAGTGAGCTATGTCCATTTTATCTTGCCATACACGCCTAGTTACTAGCAATTTATAGGTGCGAAATTAAATCATGAAAGTAAATGCGGAAAGATAAATCCTACGCTATTACATGGCTTTGGGGCAGATACATAATTGAAAAGTGCGGAAAATAAAAAGTCCTAATTGAACTATTACATCCCATAGGCAATTACATAATATGAAAAGAAAACGATAAATATTGTCCGAGACGAGATAACCTGTGAACAGATGAAAAATCGGGAAATACAAGGAAAACGAATAAGAGGAAAATGTTAGTAAAAATAATAATTTTTGAATGAGAAAAATGTTTTCATGCTGGAAATAACATTAATATGCTAAAATAATTTTTTGGGATTTTTTGGAGTTAATTTAATAATTAAAAATCAATTAAAAGTGATTTAAATGATGAAATAGAAATTAAATTAAATATGCATGAAAAAATAATATTTTTAATTTTATAAATTAAATAAACATTTTTCTGATGTGTATGCAAAAAATAAATATTTTTGGTATTTTTTAAATGCATGATAAAAATTATGAAAGATAAAATAAAATGGATGAAAATATTAAAGAAAATAGAAAAATATGAAAAAATAATTAAAATGTGAAGTTTGTAAAAAAGAAAAAGAGAATGGTCCTGGTGGGAGTTGAACCTGTGACCTCTTGGAGAATCTCCTCCATCCAATGCCTTAACCACTGCGCCACATTGCAATTTGTGTTTGAATTTTGAAATCAATTGTTTATCAACGTACGCGTGTCATGGATATTTGAAATCAAAGCACAGTCAGCCGCGGGCCCCAGTCAATTACGAATGGACGAATCAGGGAGACCCATCGCGCCATGCAATCCTCTCGCCGGTCAACCCATGTCAACGACGCCGGAGCCCTAGCTCCGGTCGTCTTCTTCGGCCAACCTGAAATTGAAACTGGAAAAATACGCGAAATAAAAAGTTCTAAAGTACCCTACCCCTCTAATTCGATGGCTGCGAGTTCAATGGTACCATTAGTTTCGATTAAAAATGCCTCTATCTTTCAGTTTGAAGCTTCACAGTTTGAAAACCCTAAACATGGCAATATGGTTTCTGGACGTTCAAGCTTGCATGTGAGGGTTCAAACATGACCTAATAAGCATCCTGAATTCATACAAACAAACAAAAACGATTAATGATGCATGAAATACGAAAATCGAATTCAAGAAAATTACCAAACCGGAGCAAGCTTGGGCTCGAGTTCTGGGCAGTCTTGGCTTCAAGTGAGGGATGGTTTCGATTGCTGGGAACCTCAGGAAGGTGTTTGGATGGTTAGTTTGCCTTAAAACTTGCTGAAACTTGAAATTCGAATTTTCCAACTTTGAGAAATTTTTTGGCAAAATAAGGGTTATGCTTTGAGCTAGGGTTTCGTGTGGTTTGTGATGCAGCTTGCTTGGTATTTATAGAGTGATTTGGGATGGCAAAGAGAGTGAAAAAAGATTTGATCTTGAATGTGCATTTATTTCTTTTCAAATAAAATCAAATTTTGGAAAAAAATTGATTTTCTCTTCAATGTGAGAGCTAGCACGAATTTGGTATGTTCCATGGGCTATCTTGGACCTCAAGTTTGATAGAAATTCACTCCTTTTGGAAAAATATCTTATTTTCATATTTGATATAATTTCATTTTGAATTAAATGGTTTTAAATCCAAAAATAAATCAATAAAATAGAAAATTGGCATGGCCAAGCATCAATAGGTCACAAATAACATTATGATCAAGTTTGAATCATAAAATTATAGGCCCATTTGGAAAAAATTGCATTTTGACAAATATCTCCTTTTGTGCAGTTGTTCAAAAATGCCCAACTTGTGAATGGTGTATTTTTCTCAATTTTCCACATTTTTGAATGTTCTTGGACTTTTTGGAAAGCTCTAAGAGTCCTCTAACCAACCTCTTTGGTTTCATCTCAATTAGAGTTTCCATGCTCAATATATCTTCAAAACAAAATGTTGACTTTTTGTTGACTTTGAAAAGGACCTGTAATATTTTGATCCATACCTTCCAAATGAAGCATTTTTTTGAACATTCTTGTGAGACATGAAGTTGTAGAGAATTGAATTTCCTTCAAAATGAGAGGTGGTGGAAAAATTTCTGAGAAAGTATGAAGAAGTTATGCTCAGTCAAAGTTCAGTTGACTTTTCACTAAGAAACCTTAATTTGGAAAGTTTGACTTTTGAGCAAATCTTGAGTTTTCTTGATGAATCATGATCAACCCTTGATCAAATGATGAATGTGACTTCAAAATGAGGATGTTGACCAAAAATCAGGAAGTTTGACTGTATGTTGACCACAGTTGACTTTTTGTCCAATACAACTGATTTTCAACCATCTGAGCAATTGCCTGAGGAAACTTGACTTGTGAGGCTTGAAACTTGGCACGGAGAATATTTGAAGCATATGAGGAGGCATGATGAACATTGGAGATGTTGGAAGTCCATCTGGATATGAGAATCACCAAACCCTAGTTTGGGTTGATTGTCTAGGAGAGGGTTTGTCTGATCAACCTTTGAGGAATCTTTGAGCCTAGATGTATGAAATGTCTTGAGAAGTAAGAGGGCAAATTTTGGGGTATGACAGGTATTTCTATGGTTGATTCAGATATGTCCGCTATATATCCTAGACATGTATACGATATGCATGTCCTCTTTTGTCTACATTGTCTGGATGGTTATCCCTTACAGGTTTTCTATTGATCTTCAGATGTGTTCGACACACATTTAAACCATTCTTATTGATGCTTCTACGCATTGCTCATCGTATTGCTTTATTTCTTCTTAGCAGTTCACAAAGTTTTCCGAAGTTTTTTGCTATTTGCTATAGCTCTTCACGGATTGTTATCTGTTCGGTATTTTCTTACCCTTTATTCATTTTCTTTTACCGCTTTTCTAGAGAGCATGAGAAGTAGGGTGTTTACCGCTTTCTTTTCCATGAGAAGTAGGAATAGAGATGCATGATGGGGCTTCCGTTGTTAGAGCATGTCAGGAACCCCTCTGGTTTATTTAAAGACCTTGGTTAAGGAAATTCCGCAAATTGTGTGCTAATTGTGTTTGGTTTGTTAAAAATCTTGCCTGCAAGGAGGTACATTTCAGTAAGTGTTTACTTTTGTGCTCGCATAGAGGTATAGTGGTTAGAAACCTGATATGGAACCACCATTAAATCCTAATGAGAAAGGCACGCGGAAAAAGGTTAGTAACCAACCCCCGCCCAGTTCAGTCCCGGTCATCCCAACTCACGTGAATCGTGAAGCTTCCCTTATCGATTCATATATATAGTGGCAAGGGTTCCCTATTATGACCCTCCACGCTTTGTCATGGAGTTCGCATCATCATGCGCTGATACTCACAATCATATGTTCTTCAAACTTGGTAATTCATATCAAGGCGTGAATCCCTTTCTCCCATGAGAAAACTCCTGGTTGATGCGGTTTGTCCCGCCGTGGCTATGGTTTTTCTCCGAAAGAAAGCTCCTGCTTAACTCGGTGACTCACTACCTTAAGGCAATGGAATTTCTTTCATCTTTCCCGCGCATGTGTGTATCATTTGTTTATGCATTACATTGTTTGTATGCTTTTTCCAAAGCACTTGCTTGCTTCATCCCTTTGTATCCCTTGGTTAGTCAACCAAGGTGGATATGAGGATAGTTTCCCCTAGGACTGTAACGCCTCAAATTTAATTAATTAGTTAATTAAATTATTGAAGTATTATGTCATGTCGATGTGATTAACCGTAGAAAATCCCAATTGGAATATATGAATTTGGATATTAGGAGTAAATTGTTGTTGTTGATTGAAAAGATGCATGATTATGCTGTTAGATGATAGGTTGTTGTTAATGTTTGCAAATAATTCCAATTGAATAGTGTAATATTGAGAAATCTGGTTTTTTGGTGTTTGTACGCAGCATGAGTCGACCTAAAAGTGTATGTGTCGATACAAGCAAGATTAATTTTGTAAACCAGAGGCTGGAAAACAGCTTGTATCGATTCAAATGTACTTGTGTCGGCTCATCGGGCTGTTTTGGAAGACTTGTATCGACTCATACGAGGTATGTATCGATACAAGTCAGTTTGTATCGATACAAAACATGTATGCATCGACTCATACTGAAGGAAAGTGGATAAACAGAATTTTTGAAAGCTATGAGCCAACTCATACATTGTATGTGTCGATACAAGTGGGTTTTGTATTGATGCATGGAGTTTTGTATTGGCTCATACTGATAAGAAACAAAACTATAATTCTGGAAAATTGTTTTGGTTGTATCTTCGCGACCGTAACTCCGATTTTGATGTCGTTTGGACCATTGGAAAGAAAGAATCATGAATTAGCCTATAATAATGTCTTTAAGTACAATAGGTGAGTTTTTTAATAACTTGATGTAGTTTCTATAAGTGAATCTGTTGTTGTCGTTATTATTGAACGTTGTTCTAGAGGCTTTGATAGCTAACGTTGATGGTTGTTGTTGTTGTTGTTGTTGATTACGTTGGCCGCAAGGGGCAAAATGAATATGTTGTAAGTTGGTTTCCGTTGTGGATTACGTTGTTGTTGTATGTTGTTTGATTTCATCGTATACATACATTTGCATATTATGTTGAGCCGTGAGGGGAAAAACCACGTTGAGTCGTTAGGGCATGTTGTTTACGTTGAAGGCTTATGCCTAGATGCCTCAGAATTACTGGCAGCTGTTTACATTGGGAGTTATACTCCGATGGATCCACATGCATTTTCATAGTTGAGTCGCATTAGAATTGTTGATTACGTTGTTGTTGCCGTTGTTGTTGCTGTTGAGTACAAGTTGCTGTCTAGTATGATTGCTGTTGAATATGAGTTGCTATCTAATATAACTTGCAGTTGAACCTGAATTGATGTCTAGTATAATTGTTGTTGAATATAAGTGGCTGTTGATAGGTTGTCGTTTGAATTGTGTTAGCGTTGATTAGTTGCATGATTGCAAAATGGTGATATTATATGATTTTGAACTATATATTGTTTTTTATAATCTCAATTATATGGTTTGATATCTCACCCTTTACTTGTTTTCGCCGTTGCCTTTATATTGGTAACATGCAGGTAATGAAGAATGAAGAGTTAATAGCCGTTAGTTCGAGTATGGTGTCATTTGCTCTGATATGTAGCACTCGGGGGGAAATGCGTATTGTTTCTATTATTTTGTTATTTTATGTTAAAACTGATGTTGTTGAATAAGCATAAGATGCTATGTTTTGTTTTGGAAAACTATTTGAATTTCGTTGCTAGTTAACAAATTGTTGACGTTGAAAACTATTTAAGAGTGTTATGTGTGTGTTGAATGAAAATGACATGATTTTGTGTTTACATTGAGAATTGTGACATCCTGAAGTTGTTATACTCTGATTTTGATTAAATAAATACGTGGAGTAGAATCGGGGTGTTACAATAGTGGTATCAGAGCAGGTCGGTCCGTCTGACCAAGTTGTTGAGTCTTTTAACAATCGAGTATTATTATGTAGTTCTAATTTGGATTGTGTTGTAGTGATAAGTTGAAATGGCTGGAAGGAACGATGCTGCAATTGCTGCTGCTTTGGAAGCAATGGCTAATGCGATGGAGAATTAGCCGAATGCTGACGAGAACGCTGGATCTCGTAGCTTGGTGACTTTCCAAAGGGAGAATCCGCTAGTGTTCAAAGGTAAGCATGACCCTGATGGAGCGCTTGATTGGATGAAGGAGATAGAGAGGATCTTCCGTATGATGGACTATACCCAAGTGCAGAAGGTTCACTATGGGACGCATATGTTAGCAAATGAGGCTGAGGACTGGTGGCTAGAAACGTATCAGATATTAAAGGCTGCAGGTGAGGAGATCACTTGGGTTGTATTCCGCAGAGAGATGTTCGGGGTAAGAAAGAGATCGAGTTCCTTGAGTTGAAGCAGGGGAACAAGTCTGTGATTGAGTATGCTGCGAAGTTTGTGGAACTAGCTAAGTTCTATCCACACTTTAATGGAGAAGGTGCTGAGTTTTCTAAGTGCATCAAGTTTGAGAACAGGTTGCGCTCAGACATTAAGAAAGTTGTTGGCTATCAGAAGATTCGTGTCTTTTCGGATTTGATTGATAGTTGCAGGATCTTTAAGGAGGATATCAATGCTCATCACAAGATTCTTACTGATAAGAGAGGCAAGAATCAACAGAATCGGCGCAAGCCTTATGATGCTCCAACAGGTAAGAGTAAATCGGAAGTGGATGATGGTCAGAGGACTAGTGGGGGAGACACTCCTGCTAAAGTTGTATGCTTCAAGTGTGGGCAAGTTGGTCACAAGAGTTATGCTTGTAATGCTGATGTGAAAAAGTGTTTCCGCTGTGGTAAGTTTGGACATGAAATTTCTGAATGCAAACATAAGGATGTAATCTGTTTCAACTGTGGTGAGGAGGGACACCTGAGTAATCAGTGTCAGAAACCAAAGAAGGTGCAAGCTGGTGGGAAGGTGTTGGCATTGGCTAGAAACTCTGACAATTAAGTGAGGACAAGTTTACTGGAGGTAAATGTTTTTCCTTGATAGTGTTTTCGCTAATACTATTGTTACTGCTGATTGTATTGAATAATTAGTATGCGTGCGTTGGATTCGAATATTGTTGGGCTGGTTATGATAGGGGATGTAGCGACCTAAGTAAGAACCACAACGCGACTTAGGCTAAATTAAGAAGTGAAGTTAAGGATGATAGTATCAGATGGATTTTCGAGGACGAAAATATCCTAAGTAGGGGACCGTTGTAACGCCCCAAATTTAATTAATTAGTTAATTAAATTATTGAAGTATTTTATTATTGGATTAATATGCTGGTTGAGTGGTTAAGTTGATAGTTGAACGATAGTTGGTTTAATCGGAGAAATAATATTAGAAATAATGGTATTATGGAATTATTATTTGATTAAAAGTTGGATTTGGTGGTGGTGTGAGAGTAATGTGGGAGGTGTTAATTAGTTGGCCCATTAAAAAAATAATAGTATTATTATTATTATTATTATTATTGGGTTAAAAAGAAATAAAAGAATTAGGTTGCAGTAAAGAATAAGGGTTTTTGGCTTTTGGGAGAATAGAACGTGAAAAGAGAAACTGTAGACCAAAGAGGAATGAGGATTTTGACGGAGAAAAGTGGAACGATCAAGAATTCATAGAGCAACCTTCAATCCAAGGTAAGGGTAGGGTTCTTGCTCTATAATTGGGGATATGATGGGCAGTAGGTAGTTTGGGATGTACGATTCGCTAGGTTGTGTCATGTCGATGTGATTAACTGTAGAAAATCCCAATTGAAATATATGAATTTAGCTATTATGAGTAAATTGTTGTTGTTGATTGAAAAAATGCATAATTTTGCTGTTAGATGATAGGTTGTTGTTAATGTTTGCAAAGAATTCCAATTGAATCGTGTAATATTGAGAAATCTGGTTTTTGGGTGTTTGTATGCAGTATGAGTCGACCAAAGAGTGTATGTGTCGATACAAGCAGGATTAATTTTGAAAACCAAAGGCTGGAAAACAACTTGTATCGATACAAATGTACTTGTGTCGGCTCATGGGGCTATTTTGGAAGACTTGTATCGACTCATACGAGGTATGTATCGATACAAGTCAGTTTTGTATCGATACAAAACATGTATGCATCGACTCATACTGAAGGAAAGTGGAAAAACAGAATTTTTGAAAGTTATGAGCCGACTCATACGTTGTATGCGTTGATACAAGTGTGTTTTGTATTGATGCATGGAGTTTTGTATTGGCTCATACTGATAAGAAACAAAACTATAATTCTGGAAAATTGTTTTGGTCGTATCTTCGCGACCGTAACTCCGATTTTGATGCCGTTAGGACCGTTGGAAAGCTAGAATCATGAATTAGCCTATAATAATGTCTTTAAGTACAGTAGGTGAGTTTTTGGATGACTTGATGTAGTTTCCATAAGTGAATATGTTGTTGTCGTTATTGTTGAACGTTGTTGTAGAGGCTTTGATAGCTAACGTTGATGGTTGTTGTTGTTGTTGTTGATTACGTTGGCCGTAAAGGGCAAAATGAATATGTTGTAAGTTGGTTTCCATTGTGGATTACGTTGTTGTCGTATGTTGTTTGATTTCATCGCATACATACATTTGAATATTATGTTGAGCCGTGAGGGGCAAAACCACATTGGGCCGTTAGGGGCATGTTGTTTACGTTGAAGGCTTACGCCTTGATGCCTTAGAATTACTGGAAGCTGTTTACGTTGGGAGTTATACTCCGATGGATCCACATGCATTTTCATAGTTGAGTCACATTCGAATTGTTGATTACGTTGTTGTTGTCGTTGTTGTTGTTGAGTACGAGTTGTTGTATAGTATGATTGCTGTTGAATATGAGTTGTTGTCTAATATAACTTGCAGTTGAACATGAATTGCTGTCTAGTATAATTGTTGTTGAATATAAGTGGTTGTTGATAGGTTGTCGTTTGAATTGTGTTAGTGTTGATTAGTCGTGTGATTGCAAAATGGTGATATTATATGATTTCGAACTATATATTGTTTTTCATAATCCCAATTATATGGTTTGATATCTCACCCTTTACTTGTTTTCGCCATTGCCTTTATATTAGTAACGTGCAGGTAATGAAGAATGAATAGTTAGTAGCCGTTAGTTCGAGTATGGTGTCATTTGCTCTAATATATAGCACTCGGGGGAAAACGCGCGTTGTTTCTATTATTTCGTTGTTTTACGTTGAAACTGATGTTGTTGAATAAGCATAAGATGCTATGTTTTGTTTTGGAAAAACTATTTGAATTTCGCTGCTAGTTAACGAAATTGTTGACGTTGAAAACTATTTAAGAGTGTTATGTATCTATTGAATAAAAATGACATGATTTTGTGTTTACGTTGAGAATTGTGACATCCTGAAGTTGTTATACTCTGATTTTGATTAAATAAATACATGGTATAGAATTGGGGTGTTACAAGGACCACTAGGTTAGGGTAGCTTTTAAGCTTAGACATTAGGATGGTCATCCTTGCATGTAAACATAGGTAGAGATTCCCTTTTCATCCTTGACTTAGGGCCACCTTTGTATGATAACATTAGGGATAGAGCTAGATAGTTCCCCTTATATTTTTTTCTTCCCTTTTGCATATGAAACTAAAACGTTGTCTTAATCAAATCTCAAAATTTGTTAATAAACTCAAATCCTTTCGCCAAGGTAAAAACAATCCACAAATTTCAAATCTTTTTGTCTTCAGACTATTTTCTATGAAAACCTTTTCGATAAGGGTGTTTCTTTTCAAATCCAAGCGAATTGCTAAGTGTTCGAGCGGCCGAGCATAAGACTTTCGATAAGCTGCAACGCCAAGCATGAATTTCAATTGTAAGGATACGAAATGGAATTTCTCATAAAAAACATTGTAACCCACCAAATGTTTTGAGGAGAACTACGTAGTGCTTTGATCCCTAATTGCACAAATGGGGGTACGTAGGCATTAAAGGTTCGCAACCGCGGCAAGCACAACTAAGAAAACCTTTCTTTCTGTACATAATACTTTGCATTCATTCATTTTGTCTTAGACATAGGTTGTAAATAGATACCCACACCCATTAGATAGAAAGTAGAAGTGGATACCGTAGAGTACTATGGGCGTGTGGGATGCTAATACCTACCCCTCACGTAACTGACTCCCTTGACTCCCTGACCCGTTCTCTTGGTCTTAAGACCGTGATTTCTCCCTCTCAGGTTTACTCGATGTTTTCCTTTCCTCCCGCGGGATAAAAATGTTCGATGGCGACTTCATTGATATTTTATCCGATGATTTCACCAATAGTTTCAATGGGCATTCTGTTGCCTCTGGTACAACTGATGAGGTTGTTGTTGAGGTTGCGGCTGAGCAGCATATATGGTCACAACATTCACCTGGGATTTCCCCTGACCTCCTTTGGCATAAACAACACTAGCTTCCCCTTCTTTCTTTCTAGGGTATCCTCCAAATGCTTTCTTCCCACTGCCACTTGTAGAATTACTCCCCTCGGTGAACTAAATCTTTCCTGACTTCAAACCACTTTCCATACGTTCTCCGTACATGAACATTTCAGAAAACTGGCCGAAGTACTGCATTCCACATAATAATTCCCAAAAAGAGTACGCGTGAACATATCAATCATTTCTCTTTCCATCATTGACGGTTGAACTCGCGCAACAAGCTCTCGCCACTTCTCAGCATATTCTTTGAAAATTTCATTGGATTTTTGAGTCAAGCTTTGTAACTGAGTCATGTTTGGAGCCATAGCAATGTTAAACTGATACTGTTTTAGAAAAGCATCAACCAAGTCTCTCCAACTCCCATGATCTCATAACCGGAAATGTTAAATTGATAATGTTAAATCGAAAACCGCACTAATATCCAGTTTAAAATATCTATAAAACCGTCCTATACCAAAACCGAAAAATGAACTGAAAAACCGGAAGAAACCGGGAAATTCAGCGGTTTAGACGGTTCCACAAGTTAAACCGTGGTTGTCTTTTTTTCAAATAAAAAACACAGGTGTGGGTAAATTTGAAATTCTGGTTACAGGCAGACTCAGGATGTCGTGACATTTGATCTGACATTATAAAACAGACAAAGTAGAGTATATAATTAACGATGCAGGAAAGAAAAGAACACAAGGAGTTGTTAACCCAGTTCGGTTCTAACCAACCTACATCTAGGGGCATACCAAGTCAGGAATAAAGTTCATTATCAACAATATTAATTTAGAGGGAAACCTTCATGTTTACACTCCTCACTTAATCAGACTACCCAATGACCCTTCTACCTAAGATACCACACTTAGATATGAGAACCTCCGCTCACTTCCAATCACATCAGTCATGTCTATCAGTCACTATTACACCAGCAATTGCATCAACTGCTTGGCTCCTAACACAATCAGCTTAGAGATACCTCACTCCAAACATAACTAAAATAGTTTGAAGATACCTCACTTCAAACACAATACAAAACAGTCATACATGTGACACAAACCAAACTTGGGAATTGCTTCACAGCTTCTTCCAATGACACAACTACACTCATTACTTCACAACTTCTGAGTGAGTAAAATAAACCTCTTGCCTACAGGCTTCAAGGCACAATTCAGTGACCATCCCACAGTCCAAGTGGTTTACTTACATGGCTAACCCTAAAGACTACATCTTTCTAAAATCGGCTAGCTTACTAAAACTAGGTTACGACTGCTTATTCATAACCTATTACCCAACTAGATTTGGGCCTTCAAAATAACAGCATAAGCTGTAACAATCTTCTGCAGTAATAAACTTTCTGCATAGATAAACTAGCAGATAACTTCTGCTACAATCAAGGTCCTTGCCTATCTTTCTCCTTAGCTCTTGGACCTCCACATAGCCTTTAAAATCATGCCACATAAGATGCATAGTATTCCCAAAATATTCCGCTCTAATTAAAACATAATTGTAACAAACTTAACCGTTTTTGTAGCGTGATGTCCTGATGTCTGATGTCTCGACATCTAATATAACATGTTGTTCCAGATGTTGAAACTTTTTAACACATCATATTAAGGCATTCCAATAGGAATTTTGTTGCATATATCCTATTGTATAATATATTGTTGTTGCTTATTACTTTTTTTATTAAAATTAAGTCAATCTTTAAGTTCAAGGAACTTACAAAATTAATGTGAGTAAACACAATTTGAAATGTCTTGAAAATTTTGTTGTTCTTGTTGAATCGTATAAAGTTTCCAAGATGCAAGCTAAGTTAAGATGTCTAAGAATACAAGTTGTATGTAGTATATATAGAGAGAGAAGAAGATGATTCATGGGTGAGAGCTAAGTTAAGAACATGATTAACAGTAACAAATTAGAATAGAAATGAGATGTGGCGCCTTTAGAGATAAAGTGAAGATGATGTGGTTATTACAAGTGAAATTAGGGTTATTACAAGTGAAATTAGGATTTTTGTTTTCAAATAAGTTTTGGGTCTAATATACGAATATGACTCGCTACTTTTTCTTATTTAGTACTTTTTATACTTGTTTTCTTTGATGTAATTTACCGTGAGTGAATTTCTATGTATTAATTTTTTCTAGAATTTGTTTAGTTGTTTTGTTTGTTCGTTTTATTAAGTTTTAAAATATTTTAGTAAAACATATATAAAGAAATATTAAAATTTAAAAGAATTATAAAAAAATAAATTGATTATAAACATATATATTTTTATATAATAAAAATATATATTATTTTATTAATACCAGTTGAACCTCGGTCCAACCCCGGTTCAACCTTTAAACCTTAAATCCCTTAGTACTCTAGTTTAATGCCCGATCTGGTTTTAATTACCTTGCTAGCTCCTAATGTAGGTCATTTCCAACTGCATATACCATTCCAGAGATGTCTCAGATAGGCTATTCTGGAAAAGTACATCAGCAACCTCTCATCTTTGGAGTAAACAAACATTTTCCGATAATAAGATTTTACATGAGTCTTTGGACAATTCATACCTATGTATTTATCAAAGACTGGGACCTTAAACTTGGGTGGGATTCTAACCCAAGGCACGAGCCCCAAGTTAGTGATATCCAAACTAGACATTTTTAACCCTTCGATGGCCTTCAACCTTTCTTCCAACAAACGGTACTTCTGGTATTCAACATGAAAACTAGCCTCACTATCATTGATGGAATACATATCATCATTGAGATCCATATCAAGACCCTGTGAATGAGGATGACCTTTGCCCTGATGATGCCTCGACATCTCACCTTCATAGAAATACTGCCCGTGTGGTGTAGGAGGAGGAGGAGGGAAATGACCATGATTGACTCGTAGACCCTAATCACGAAGGTGATCACTAACGTTCAACCCATCAACATTCAAAACAGTAGGAACACATGGCTAACCCATAGAAACATCCTCAAACAAATGCTCGGGCTGTTCTACCTCTCGGTGAGGTCTCTCAACAAGGTCTTTCAATTCCTGTTGTCCCCGATTCATGTTTGTGATGACTTACATGAATGGAACCATTTGCGTTTCCATATGATATTACATAACGGCTATGTAAGCTTGAATCTGCTCCATATGATGACGTTGATTACTTCTCATAGGATAGCGGTGAAAGGATGGATTTTCAATTTTCTGCTAAATGAAAGCAGATCCACATATAAGAATTCCGGTCAAAACCTGTTATACATCATATATGTGCATGTATGGATGTAATGCATGTAATGACATGTTTAAACATTCCCAGTATTCTAGTACTTTGATTCAAATTTTGGGCAAGACCAAAAGACAAGACAATGGATACCAAAAGTTGAAATATCATTAAAGCAAGTCACATGAATACAAAGAGTTAGAACATCATATCCAAATGTAATACAAAAGTACGAGCAATCCCATCAACAGGCCTGGTGGTGATTATCTATAAAAGAAAACAAGATACACAATCTAAATATCTAACATCAAATACCCTATAGAATCTTGTATCCCCATCTAAAATTTGAGTCGTTCAATATCCTCCATAGCATGAGATAATTGAACATCCTTCTCTTTGAGTTAAACTTCACACACAAATCTATGAGCATTTTGGTCGCGAATCTGCTTCTCGAACTCTCCAATCTTGGTCTTGTACCTCTTTTCGACATAAGCAACGACCTTTTGATGCTCTCCTAGAGGAATGGAATTATCTTCAATTTTGGACCTTTTTCTTGCACCACCTGATGTGTCTCCTTTGAACATTTTGAGTTCATGAGTCAAACTATTCTTCTCCTGAATAGCCATAAGACATTTTACTTTCATAGTCTCATGCTCTTCAAGTAAACGACGATTCTGAGCTTGCAACAATTCATAATCTCCCTTTGACACGACATCGGGTAACTCGGGCCTTGAGGGTATAGTGGCACTTGTATAGCAGAAGGCCAACAACAATCTTTGTTCCTCTTTGTGATCCACCGAATGTAATATACATACGCAGTGGGATCTCTTCTACCAAAATATTGTCCCCTTCGAGGCGGATGCCCTCCCAAGCTCGAATAGCTCTAACCATTAATCTGGTATTGTCTGGAACATCATAATACAAGATTTCCCGTATATGTCCTTCTTCGGGTGGATCTCTCAAGTGTATCCTAATTGTCTTCTAGAAAGAGTCGGGTTGTAATTCACACCTCCTCTTATGCCGATAAGAGGCACATTAAGGAATTCTCCACAATGGACAATTACCTTTTTATTTTCTGCTCTGGATAAAGTGTCTTTATACCAACCAAGATCTTTGTAAGTAAGGCCCATCAACCTCGGGACTCACCTCATAGTGTTTCGGGTATCAACAAAACCACAGGTCTAAGGAAGAAAACCTCTGAACCAATGATATATCAACGGAGCACAACAATGAACGACTCCTCATTTCCCTTTGTAACTTCTTAAGTGAGTGGAATGGTAAACATCCCCCACGAGAGTCGACACATGATTCTTCTGGATAAATATAGAAATAACATTCTTATCAACAAAATTGATCTCATTAGAAAATAAAACCATCACATAGATGCAGCAGGCCAAAATAACATTGAAACCCTTCCATTCTTTCTTATCTGCTTTAACATTGGCTTCCTTCAGCATAAAACTCAAATGACAACCATCCACAAACCCCTTCCTCGCAACATTGGCCTTTACAACAGATTCTCCCAAATAAAGGGCAACAACAATATGTGCGTCATTCGGTTTTTCCATAGCAGCATGGAAAGGTACTTGTTGTAGTATAAGAATATTCAAGATAGTGTAGTATTCTTCTAAGGATGGTGCTAATAGATAATCAGAAAACATGAAACATCTCAATTTGCGATCATATAACTGAAGTAGAGCCAAAAGACCATCTTTCTGTTATTCACTGAGAGGAGACTTCAAACACATCAAGATTCTTCTATACTCTTTTGCAAAGGTGTCAAGATTCTCGGGAGGAGACCTCTTAGATAACCAGGTGAGATCATCAAGAACCATAAAAGGAAACTTGTATACAATGTTTTGTCGACGACTACTCTTCTTTTTGGTATCCACCTTCTAAGAACAGCCCGGGAAACTAGACTCAGAGACTAGAAGATCCTGTAAATGAAATAAACATGTATGTTAAGAAAATGAAATAAAAGGAAATCATGAATGCAATAGATAAAGATTATGGATTCCATGTACTGAAAACTGCTATACGGATAATAGAACCGTAGTCACACGTAGCAAGGTCAAAGGTTTGACCCTAAATCTAAATATCACGGAAAATACCCAAATATACTAGAAAATACCTAGCATCCAAAGAACCGGCAATAAAATCATCATTTGTACATGTGATAATGATTTCCCACCCCATTTCACGGGTAATTCTAAACAGAATATGGTCCCTAAGGGAAACCCAGAGTCGATAGTCCTCCGTTTAATACCTCATCCATGCACAAAGGGTGCAGAATAAAGGAATTATCGGGAGAACCTCGTCTGAGTGTGGTACCTTCTATGTCCTCACACGCATCAAAGGGATGCAGGATTCCACTTGAGCATCTATCTATCTTATGTGTCACTGGCCTGGGTAATGGGCCTATTACCTCATGTAACTTCCACCCCAAAGTATCATAGCACAACAACATACAATGTATGGGAAATAAAGACAAATGCCACATAGGATTTGATGCATATATCATATAAATGAATGATGTGATGAAGCAAATAAATAAATAAACACCCAATAGAAAAGTAAATAGAAGCTAGGATCGACTCCGGGATAGACCAACAATTGGTCAACCTTACTCAGTGAAGTCTCCAGTTGAAAGAATTGGAGGAATCATCGAGTGAAATCAATGAAGTCGCCATCGAACATTTTTTAATCCGCGGAAGAAAAGGTAAACATCGAGTAAACCTGAGAGGGAGAAATCATGGTCTTACGACCAAGAGATCGGGTAAGGGAGTTGGTTACGCGAGGAGAGGGTGTTAGCACCCCACATGTCTGTAGTACTCTACATGATCCACTTTTGTTTTCTATCTAAAGGGTGTGGGTTTCTATCTATAGCTTACAACTAAGGTAAAAATAAATGAATGCAAAGTATTATATACAAAAGAAAGGTTTTTTAGTGTGCTTGTTGCGGTTGTGAACCTTTAGTGCCTAAGTACCCCAATCATGCAATTAGGGATCAAAGCACTGCGTAGTTCTCCTCAAAAAATTTGGTGGGTTGCAATATTTTTTATGAGTAATACTGTTTCACATCCTTGTGATTAGGATTACAATCCGTGCTTGGCATTGCAGCTTATCGAAAGACTCATGCTCGGCCACTCGCACACTTAACAACTCGCTCGGATTTGAAGTGGAATACCCTTATCGAAAAGGTTTTAAAAAAAAAGAAGGTTCGAAGACAAAATGGTTTGCATTTGTGAATTTGTTTTACCTTGGAGAAAGGATTTAAGTTTTGTTAAGATGTTTTAGGAATTTGATAAAGAGAAAGTTTTAGTCTTAATATGCAAAAAGGGGAAAGAAAACATCTAAGGGGAACTATCTAGCTCTATCCCTAATGTTATCATACAAAGGTGGCCCTATGTCGAGGATGAAAATGGAATATCTACCTATGTTAGCATGCATGGATAACTATCCTAATGTCTACCTTGGTTGAAGAACTAGGTGAATCCTTAGGGAAAACAAACAAGTGCTTTGGCAAAAGCACGCAAACATGTAATGCACAATCATATGCAAGGAGGGGAAATGAGAACATGAGGAGGCTTTAGTCAGAACAAATAAGCCACGTGGTTGGAGAAAATGTCCACGCCTTGGTATCATGTCAGCAAGTGGGAAGAGTACATGAGTATAATGAGAATGTCATTGTGTGCCAGAGTGATCTCCAGACAAAGTGTGGGGGGTCAAAAATGTGGACCCTTATCCACGAGACGACTCGATAACAAGAACAAGCACAACTCCGAAGTGTCGTGGTGTGTCACAAGCTAAGTATGACACAGACGAAAGTGAGGGGGTTGATTGCGGACCCTTTTCGCTTGCCTTCTCTTGAGGACTTCAATGGGGGATGGGGAAAATTGATTTCTCTAAGGTCTTTGAGCACAAATATAAACACATCTGCATAATACCTATTACAAAGGTATGATTTTAAACAAACCACACACAAATAGAACACAATATGCAAAATTTTCTTAAACAAGGTCTTTAAATAAACCAGAGGGATTCCTGACATAATCAGCAACGAAGATCCTCGTCATGCATATCTATTCCTACTTCTCATGGCAAGGAAAGTAGTAAAATTACTACTTCTCATGATATCTAGAAAGCAGTAATAGAATGAGGTAAAGAGTAATAGAAAATACCAAACAAATATCAATTCGTCAAAGCTAAGAAATAGTAGAGAAACCCAGAAAACTTCATAAACTGCTAGCACCAACAAAGAAAATCCAGTAAGCATATGCGTTGAAGCATCAATAAGCATGATCGGAATGTGTGGCGAACACATCCAAATATCAACAAAAAACCTGCACTGGATAATCATCCTAACAATGCAAGCAAATAATGCATACGATGATGTGTACAAAAAACAAGGAATATGTGTCAGAAATATTCGAGTCAATCAAAACACCTACACAACGTACATTAACCAATGTACCACGACAAACTAAATCAGAATGTGTGTTGACACATCCGTACAACTAGAGTACCTGCACAAAATTCAATTTATGCAAAGAAATACGGGGCACTAATATAGAAGCATGTGTGTCGAACACAAAATTGGACCACAAAATAATAGTCCAAACAAGTTTCCCGATCACATAACCAAGCGATAATTACGTGATAGAAAACTATCTTAAATACCTTGCATAATTAAAAAATATGTTAAAAATAACAAGGAAGATATAAGCATGAAGAGTAAGAGGAGGCTTGGAGAAAGCATATCCTTTAAAAAAAGAATTTGAAAATTTAAGCTTGAGGTAACCGATTACCTCCTAGTGGTAACCGGTTACCACGAGAAAGTAAGCAATTCTAGAAAAAATGAGTTGCTGTCCATGCAAGGGTAACCGGTTCCCATAAGTGGGTACTCGGGTTCCCCACAAATACATAGAAACATTAACTAATCACGTTGAATGGTAACCGATTACCACTGGGAGGTAACCGGTTACCACTGAAGCATAATGAGTTTTTTTGGCATTTTTTGGAAACTTTGAAAGGCCATAACTCATGCTTCGGGCAACCGTTTCGTGCATCCTTCGAATCGTTAGAGAGCTTGAAAATAGTAGAATATCCAGGGAACGATACGAAAATCAAATCAACAAGCGATCAAATGACAAATTCCCCTCAATGATTGCGTAATTGACGCACGAATTTGCCATCCATTTTTAGAGGTTTCAACATGTTTTATCATATTGAAGGCAAAATTTAAACCAGTTACACAAACATCATAGAAATGAGAATTTGTGCATTTAAGAATTGAGGGAAATCATGGATTAACATCAAAGTGCAACGACTCAAGCATTTTAACAAAAACCTAATATACACATATTTATACATGAATTTGTACATGATCCAAGGCTTAAACCTAAGTCTATTTACATGCAAATCAAGGTTTCACATTAACAAATCGATAAAAATCGTCAATTAACCATTTGAATAAGAACTTTCCTTATGAAAATCAATTAATTAATAAGTGCTTTTGATCATCCAATTCTAGATTTCAACATTATGATCACATCAATTCACACTTCCTCAATTGTAACCATAATTTCAATTCAATTCTCGAGCAAAATCTTGATTCAATTATTATTTTAGAAAAGTGTTTATTCAAGAATCAATTATGCAAAAGTGCTTAAATCAAGAAAAATTACCGTAGTAATAATGAAGAGGTTGAGGATAAGAGATTGCCAATGTCGAATCGAAGATCGGAAACCTTGAGAATGAGAGAGGGAGTAGCGAAAATTTGAATGAGAGGGAGAGAAAATTCTTTTTCTTCTTCCAAACCTTGATCCTTTAATGAAGTTGTTGTGTGTTCTTGATCAACTTGAGAAGATATGAATTTTCGAAGTTACCACTAACACTGAGAACATCTGACCCATGCAGAGTTTCCACTACGCAACCTTGAGAAAATGCCCTGAACGAAAATCTTTTGATCAAAATCTGAACTCGGGATATGAACGAAAGTCGAAGCTAACAAAATTTGAGAACTTTGGGCATCAGTCCCATCGCGATCGGATAAAAATCGAGAGAGAGATGAATTTTGGAATTTTGCGTGTCAGAGAAACTGATGTCTGATTCAACTCAAATACACCTTCAGAGATTAAGACTCTGGTCGTTATCCGTAAGGAATCAACTCTCGGCCCGAGAACGAAAGTTGAAAAGGACGTCGAGAAGGAATTTTGGGCGCCAGAGCCACTCCATTGTGACGTTCTAGTCAAAAGTTATGAATTTTTTAATGTCTCCGCAAACACGGTTCAACCATAAAAGTCAATTTATTGTTCTTGAATGATCAATTTTTCGGAGACCTGCTTCACAAAATTAGCTTCCAACCCGAGAATAAAAGTTGGAGATAGTATTGAAACGGTTCTAATGCACGAAGAACCAACCCAAGACAACCTTCTGAACAAAATTTATGAATTATGCACCCGAATCGCAAAATATCAATTTCTGGTTCAAAATAGGTTGAATTGGCCGAAACACCTAGTTTTTGATGTAACTTGAGATGAAACATATGCACGCTTGAGGCATAAATAATTGGACAATCCACTAACGAAATCCCAAAGAATGATTTGGGCGCATCCTCCAGTTAGATAGTCATCCTCAAAACTTGCCAAAGCTGAGAACAAATACCATGATCTCATAACCATGAAACCAATGATATGCATGCATGCTAATGATAATGAAACCATAAGTCAAATAAGGTTGAAATGAAGAGGGTAAATTTTGGGGTATAACACATGTGTCGTCACATAGTACTGTTCAAGTCGGCACATGCTATATATTTTACATGTATGTGTCGGCACATTGGCTTTTCAGGCCGACACATGTGTCAATGTTTGACATTTCGTGTCGGCACATAAATTGTATGTGCCGACACATCCTATTAGTTGGGTCTTTTTTTAATTGTTTTTTTAATTCCGAAATTTCACTATAAACACTTACTACCATTGTTCTTCATTTCAACTTGATGAAACTATAAATACTTACTACCATTGTTCTTCACCTTCAACCTCCAATGTATATACACACTAACAAACTACACATAATGATGTCATCTAGAGGAGGTTTGATTATGTCCAATTAGGTTTGTGTAACTGAGAATATGAGATTGAGAATTATGGGTGGGGTTCATCCGAAAAAATCTAGGAATTATCCTCTAAGATCTTTGGTAGATTTGAGAGTTTTGTTCAAGACTTCGCAATAATGGATTCGACCGAGTGAAAGCTTTGAAGATTTAGTATCTTCCAAAAGAGTAGCGTGAAATGATGGATTATATTGGAAGATTTTGTGGTCAATAATCAACTATTGGAAGATCTTGTGATTTCTCTATAGAATTAAAAAACGATTTGTAATATTTTGTAACATAATGCGATTTAGTTTGATTTGGTTTGGTTTGCAAAATACAAACGCAAATCGAACTAAACTGTGCAGTTTTATTAGAAAGATTCAAACACATCCGAACCAAATGCAGTTTTTTGCGATTCTAATTTAATTTGATAATTATTAATGAATTTATATTTGCTTAATTCGATTTTGAACACTCCTAATTAAAAGTGTGAACAAAAATATTTTGAAGGTTTTTTTGAATTTTTTTTTTAAAAACTAAAATGTGAAGTTTGTGATATTTTGATAATTAAATATATATTTAACTCTATTTTTAAGTAAGAAGATTTTCTTACTTAAAAAGTAAAATAAAATATATAAAAATTTCTAACTAAACATAAATTTTAGAAATTGACTAAAAATCTATTTAATTTATTTGTTTAAGGTTTTTGAAATTATCAAATCAGTTTGACAGAATTATGAAACATCATGAAAGTAATATAAAATATATAAATAATTGTATAATTTCACAAAATAATTAAAAAAACTTTAATATTTTACTCTATTATTATAAAAAAAGTTTAATTTTTAAAATAAATTTATAATTTGATATATAAATATAAATTATGTCATATAACGTATAATATAAATAAATATGAAATATTATATTGTGTAAAGTTATAAACAAGTGCATGCATGTTACTATGTCACTTTAAAGGAAAAATGTTTGGAGGGTTTTTTTGAAGAAAAAGTTTTAAAAGAATAAATGTGAAGTTTGTGATATTTTGAGAGCTAAATACATATTTTTTTTAACAATTTATATATATATATATGTATTAGATCAATGATTATAAAAATAAAAAAAAACAACAAGCAATAAACTGCGCCACTATTTTTTTTAGATGACAAAATTAATTTTCTATTTTTAAAAGTTTTCTTACTTTAAAATAAAATATATGAGAGTTTCTAACTAAACATAAATTTTAGAAATAGACTAAAAATCTATTTAATTGATTTGTTTAAGCTTTTTGAAATTATCAAATAGTTTGATTGGGATAAGAAACATCGTGAGAGTAATATAAAAAATGAGTTAAAAAGTAGTGTATTAGCTATGTATAATTATTTTACATTTTTATAGAGAACAAATATTGTTTTGTTATTAAAATAAAAAATAACATAATTAAATATATAATTGTGACTGATGGACAGCGTAAAAGTATAATCTTCCCTTTTAAAAATGAATATCGTTAAAATTTTTGCACACAAATTAAGAAATACAATAAAATTATTATATAACATTACACTTTAACAAAATCAATCCTATTAATATATTAAAAATAATATAGACAGTAAAAAGTAAACAACACAATTGATAAAATAATAATTATTACTACGTTAAAAAGTAACAATAATAGTCATTTTTTAAACAAAATTTATTTATTAAAATAAAAATTATTTTAAATCAGAGGAGTATTACAATATCAGTGTATCAACCTTTTTCTCATATAAAATATATAAATATTCGTAGAATTTCCCTACACAATTTAAAAAACTTTAATATTTTTATTATATTTCAATTTTTTAACTTTTATTCGTTAATTGTTAATTTTTATGGTTGTAATCCACCGTCGTGAAACAATAGTGACATTAGACAACGTATTTCATTTTCATGGTATGGCATCCAATTCCAAAGCATTATTAGTTAATAAAATATTATAATATTGAGACAAAAAGTTGGACGACTTTGCCTCTTTTTTAAACATAAATTACAAAGATACGCTTCCCACTCTTAAACATATTGTTTGTCGGTGTTGCTAATTTTGTTTGGACAGCTGATGCTAACATGTACTTAGTGCATGTGTTAAAACTTCGTAGTACATACGCATTAGTTGATTATATTTACACAAAACTTACTAAAATAACTTAAAAGTCAAAAGATGATATTGAAAAACTATGTTAGATATGAAAAAAATTAATTTCATCTTAATTTTTTTAATAAAAAATGTACAATATTGTTTTAAAAAGCTTCAAATACAAATTAATTTAAATAATATTTCATAAACTATTATTTTGGATATTTCTTCATTTTATTATAAATTTTTTTAGATATCAAAATTTCAAAAAAGTGATTTTTAATATTTTTTATAAATATTATTTTTGGAATATTTTGAATAATTTTTCATAAAAAAACAGTTTAAAGTATTTATTTTGACTATATTTTAATTTTTAATAGTATATATTTATATTTGTGAATGTTAAAATTAATCTTTTATTTTATAAAAAAAGAGTTTAATTTTTTTTACTACTTTAAAAAATATTTTTTAAAAATAAAAATAAAAATTTGCAGCGATAAATAGGATTAAAATCTTTTTCTTTCTCAAAAGAAAATGAAATACCCATTTAAAGAGAGATAAAATATTTAAGTTTGAAAATAAAATATAAAACAATCAATACTATTATTGTGTGATTTATAAATACCACCATTAATTATAAAAAAAACATCCGAGTATTGCTATTTTAAAAAAATTTATAATCAAATTTTGCTTCATAAAAGATAATCTATCAAGAGTAAGGATGAAATCTAACTTCACACTAAATAGATATTTAAAAAGTTAATGACACTAATATCTCCACCCTTACAAATAATTTGTTTTGTAAATAGTTAAACACATAATATAAAATAAAACAACATCAAATTTTATTCATTTTATGATAATCAAATGAATATTGAAAATAAATCTCACTAAAAACAAGAAACAATATTAGGGACATGTCTTTGGAAATAATATCTATTTATCTAAAATTTTAAAATAATAGATGTATGAGTTCTCTCGCTTATATAATATTTAATTTTTATTTTTTAATTAAAGTAAGACTTCTTTCCTCACACTTGATTTTCTATAAACAAAACTACTATACAAGAATAACATAACATTGAAGTAATTTTAGAAAATGTGAAATAAAATATATAATGAAAATGTACATTAGAATAATCTCAAGCATTTTTTCTTGTCATGCCAAAAAAATTGGATCTCAAACATTGTACACTTAATAATTAATTATTTCTCCAAAAATTGTCGATAAAGACATAGAGAAAGTGCCACGTGTACAACAAATCCTTTTTGTTAAAAAAAGGTGAAACAACTTTATATTATTAGAAAATTCACAGCAAAATCACAACAAAAAAGGAAGAGAAAAAAGAAGAAGAACAATAACGATTGAACTTCACCATAATCGCCAATCATCTTCACCTTCCTCTGTTGTTGTTCCTAGGTCAGTTTCCTTGATCCATTCTCTAACTTTATGCATCAAAAAATGTTTTTTTTTGAATTTTTTGAACTTTTTTTATTGGATCTGTTTTTTTTCTTCTTGTGATCTGAATTTTTGTTGTAATTTAGGGTTAGATTGATGAATTGATAGTAAAGTTTGGAAATTTGGAATGTTGTTTTGGTGGGATGTGAATTATTGATTCTGAAAATGTTATCCACTTCATGATTGGTGATTTTTTTTTCTTGTGGGGGGTGGGAATAGCAATATTTGTGAATTTCCCTAATTTTGTAACTGTTAGGGGTTTTGAATTTTGGAAAAATCTGATGTTTATGTTTTTTAACCTGATTTATTGTTTTGTAATTTTGTTCAAATTTGTGAAGTAGGTCATTTAGAAATGGATAAAATGTTCTTTGTAGATCAAATCTTGTTTCTTTATTTATTTTTGTTGGTGATGTTTCTTTCTTTATGTAAAAGAACCGAAAATTTCGGTGCATCTTGTTGCCTGTTTGTCTGCTAGTTCTGATCTTAATTCCGGCTTTCTTGAGATTCTTGTTAGTTTTGAGTTTTGACCTATCTTTCTTTCGTTCGATTCACGAATTAACTTTGAGTATTGATCCCTTATCTTTGTTATCTTATTTTTAATTTCTCGTGGTGAGAACAGATTCGCGTGATTTTGGTTCTTGAATGTGAATTTGCATATATAATTCAGCTGTAAATATATCTTTATTGTTTTTGAAGTTTGGTTCTAAATTATTTTTGTGAAACTGCAGGACAAATATAGCAACTAATAGAATGTCTCCATCAATGAAAACAAAATCCAAGTCTAAAGATAAGGCTTTGGCTAAGGCTGCTAAGGAACAACAAAAGATCTCTCCAAAGACTTCTGGATCTAGTAATGAGGAGAGCGGCATTCTGGCTAGTGCAGGCGATCCTATCTTGGAAACAGTTCAAACTCTCGAATCATCTTTGGTTAATGATACCAACCAATTCTCAAAAATAAACGATGCGGATGATCATTCTAGTAGTCCTCAAGGAACGGTGTCCGAGTACGATTCAGTTTCTAATAACGGAAGCTGTTCTGGTGAATCGGAAGATACTAAAGAGAAAGCTGCAAACTCCACTATGCGGTTGGATATTATACCTGGTTGTGATAACGACAGAAGGGATAAGATCCGGCTGAAGAATGAGAGAAAGCACCAGAGGCAGAGAGAAAGGAGAGCTCACGAGTTGCATGACCGATGCGGCGCATATCTAATGTCGAGGAAGCTAGAAAACCTTGTGCATAAGTTAGTGGCAATGGGTTTCTCTTCGGAGCGGGCAACGTTGGCTTTGAAGTTAAATGACGGAAAATTGGAAGAATCAATATCTTGGCTGTTTGAAGGAAGCGAAGCAAAAGATACTACCAACCATGTCAGCGAAAGTAATTTGAAAATTGACATAAGTGAAGAGCTTGAACAAATTTATAATATGGAAGTGAAATACAATTGTTCAAAGCAAGAAGTCGAGAGAGTAGTTGTTGCCTGTGAAGGCGATCTTCAAAAGGCAGAAATTTCGTTAAAATCTCAGAAGCAAGAATCTCCTATAAACCAGTCCGAAAATTCTGCTCAAAATAATAATTTGTTGAGAACTCATGGATTGCAACCAGCTTTAGCTTCGATACAGCAGACAGGGAATGAAAGTGACTTCAACTATTACAACGTTGGTGGTGCTGGTTCCATGTTTCAAGATATTGAAAATAGGAATCCGCAGTCTTTACACATGAATCATCAAAATGAATATACACAGAAAAGATGGGGTGGAAGTGTTACAGCATCAAATCCTTCAAATATGTTACCTACGTCTCAATCCATGCAAGCAATGTCGCCGTATGTTAAAATGGAGGCACAGCCAAGTGCCTTTAGGAACGAAGGAAGAATGATTCATCAAGGAGTAGGAAGGGAGCCGGTAGTCATGATGCAACATTCCCAATTCGCCGATGCCAAACAGAATTATCTAAATTCCATGAATTCCATGCCTTCAGGAACATCTGGTTGGTATGTAAATGGCGCTCCAGCATACGAAAATACAAGGTCGAATGGGAATTTACTACTACAAAATCATGGCATGGGAACTGTTGGTGCAGATCGCTTGCAGCAACTATGTCAAGCTCCTTATAAAGAGTACTCCCATGTATTTGGATCATTAGATTCCTCAATCTCGTCAGGTGGAATGGGAGGTTTTTATAAACCAATGGTTGCATCGTCACCTTCACCCACAATGCCTTCCCACTCTCAACATCACGGTTCGTGGAACACCGCCACATCTTCACCTGCACTTACTGTTCCACCTTCCCTTGGTTTATTCTGTGGTCATCAAAACCCATCCGCCAGATCATTCAACTCACATTCACACGTCGATTGGAATACTGGGGGCTTGGTGCAAGAATTCGACTATAACAACATAGATTGGAGTTTGGATTGCCCGTCGTCATCCCGATCAGGTGACGTTTGGCTAGGATTCTCATCGTTGTTGAGAAACAACACCGGGAATCGGATGGCCAGTTCTTACATGGCTGGATCGCGAAACGTTGGCACCGGCAGGGAAACTTCGTCGTCTGCTGGCTTAGGAGATTGGACCTCACCGTTTGCTGGGAAAGACATATTCAGTGTTCCGAGGAAGTTTGTTACTTTTCCTCCTATGTAGTTATGGGAAAATAAGGGGATGTTCTTGATATGGTTGTTTCTGGTTTTTCCAGTAAAATTCATCTTCTGATTTGTGGTTTATAATTGTTTTTTTTTACCTCTTACTCGTCCTACTTTTCTTATCTTTGCTAGCGCATGTGTTTTAATAGAAGTGCTTTTCTAGTACTGATTGTGCATCATGCATGTGAGATGTCTTGAATCCATCAATATTATATTGATGGCATCCTAAGTAAGAAGTTTGGTTGGTGTGGGACACCAAATGAGTTATAAATAGGAGGTTTCAAACCTTAAACTAATAGAAGCCATTAATTGAAGCTCATAATAATAATGATAAATAGTGGAACTGACTCAACTGCATTCTTAACTGGCAACTAACAAAATGTTTTTCGTTGAGGTAATTTAGTTGGTAGTTATGCAGAGAACAAAATGTTTTCCGTTGAGGTAATTTAGTTGGTAGTTATGCAGAGATATCAAATACAGAAGTGCGAATTTGAATCCACAACATCCCATTTAAGCTAGCCTCTTGACCTAGAACAAATCTACCACGGATTTAATAATGTTAACTTTTATATCAAACACTGATTAAACGTACATATACTCATAATAACTAACTACTTAGAATCCAAAAATATACACCATCGAATTCTACAATTCTACAATTTAAACTATATTTATAGAATTTGGAGCGCCATAAGATATTTCAGTCGAAAAGAACTTGACAGGGTGAACTTGTCTTCAGAATTAGAGGTGTTTCATATCAGGCAATGTAGTTTTTGATTCCTCTTGCTTTACAACCTGAAGGGTCCTAGTGCAGTAGTACCATCTAACCCTTTTCCATTGTGGTGTGAAACCAAATCCTTCACTGGTGTTTCCTTGTAAACTGGAGGATTATCTGGTGTCAGCAACTCTCTTATAGGTCCATATATTTTAGAATTCTCAGGGGGGAGATGCTGCCTGAAAAAGCTTGCTACCGAAACTCTTGGTCCAATTTTATGTGCCAGAACTCTATGTTTAACGCTCACAAACTTATCGTTCGTGATTAGCTGTAAAACAAGCAAATTATTTAGACATTGAAGGAAAATTCGGATAAGCTTTCTATCTTTGGAAGTAAATAGATTACTTTCTACCTGCATCATGTTGCCGAGGTTAACGACCAAGGCACCGGGAACCGGTGTGACATCAACCCACTGATTTTGGTGGAAAACTTGGAGGCCACCAAGCTGATCTTGTAAGAGAACAGTGATGAAGCTACTGTCATAATGTGAACTGGCACAAAAAGTCAATTCTGGCTGAGGGCAAGGTGGAGAATAATGGGAAAGTAGGAGAAGTCCTTCTGCACAATCAATTTCCTTAAGGTAACTGGAATTGAGGCCTAATGCTTCAGAAAGCAATTCAAACAGAATTGTTCCAACTTTCTTAACATACTCACAGTACTCAATTGTTATATCTCTGCAAACTGTAGGAAGTTTGTGAGAATCAAGAGGGTGAGGGGCCATAACACAAGAAATAGTATCTCTCCATTTAAGAGCTGGAGTAACATACAGGTCAAAATTGGTATTATAATATACCCTTTTGGTAACATCACGAGAATAAAACTGTTTCTTGATTTCAGTATCTTGTTCATGAAATCTAACCACCCCATCAAGCATATCATCCAAAACAGTATTTGGAATTCCATGGTTGAGTATTTGAAAGAACCCCCAATTCTCACATGCATACTTTACTTTCTCAACTATCTCAAAACGTGAAGTTGAACTTGTTGGATTTGTGAATAGAGGTCCAAAATCAATGAGTGGAATATTGAGATTGTTGCAAGTGGTTTCTTTATCATGTTCATGAATGAATATTTTAGGGACCCTGGATAAACCAGCATCTACAAGTCCCTTTACACCTGCTTTTGATTCATCAAGAGCTTTCAATTCTCTGTGTCTATCATAACCATGTTCATGGTCATCTTTGATTTCTTCTAGATTTGTGTTCACCATGTTTTTGTTTCTTCACTTGTTCTTTAACACAACAACTTAACAGATAAGATATTTGTCTCTCACAAAGTAAAAACTAATTTATCACCACTTCATCTCTATAGACTAAAACTAAAACAAAAAAACTAACTGATTCATCATGTGTGGTTCTCATTTTAGCTTCATTTATACGCAATTAAGGTTGATATGCATATGGGACCTACAGTCTTTGACTACCTTCAAGCATTACACCTCCTACTTGATGCATGTTGTTGGACGTGTCACTTGAAGTTTTGATTTCTTCATTCCTAAGCATTGGTTGGTGCTATAATAGCAAGAACACTATAACAATAACACTAGAAACTTGATCCCCCATGTTTGAATTCTATAACACCACATCATCCTATATTTCAGATTTTCTAGTTGAAAAGTGGAATTCTCTGTAGAAATTGATCGCCAATTCATTCCAATCTTCACGAGATCTTTTTCTTTCAAAGAACTAATATCTCTCTCAAAAATTAGATATCGAGCTCGAGAAACTATGGTTACACAAAAATTAATTGATGCCCCTCTCAATGTCATGTTAGTGTTGCAGTTGCTGAAGCCAACAAAGCTACGCATTTTTCTTCGATAGAAGATGATCTAAATCTAGTAACCTCTTTGTTCGTTCCCACACAACAAGAATTTGTTCTTCCTAAAGTTGGTCAGAGAACATTCCAACCTTTCTTGTTTTTTTAACCACTACAACAACCTTACCTTCGAAGTAACCTCCGTCACAATAGTTAATGCTTGAATAAGAGATGCTCCTAAGTTTTCAGCAACTACAAGCTAACATATGCAAATCTACTCCCTCCGTAACGATTTATAAGAAAATGTTACCTTTCAAATTCATTGAGTAATTAATGCATCTGATCTATATATTGATTATATACATTAATTATTCAATGAATCTAAAAAGAAAAATTTGATTATTTGAAATTATGACACTCAGATCTCAGATGTCCTATGAGATGTTGAAACACTATTCTATGAACACAACACAATGAACAATGTAAAACACAATTGATAGTGTATAAAATAAAGGAACACACATAATTGTTCACCCAGTTTGGTGCAGCATCACATACATCTGGAGACTACCAAGTCAGGAAGGAAATCCACTAGATAGTATCAATTTAAAGCCAAACTCTACCGTTTATAATCTATCACTTAATCACTACCAGTACTATACTTTTATATAAGAACTCTTAGATATAAGACCCCTCTCACTTCTCCTCAATCACAAACAGTGACAATAACAACTCTAAACAAAGTTAGAATAACTTTAGAAGACACACTTCAACGACACACAATCAACTATTGCTTAAAAGCTTATGAGTGGTTGACAATAGCTACAACTCAACTAACAATTCAACTCAAGTATTAAACAATACAAGAGTGACTCACAATTAACACAATCTAACTCTACTAGAGTGGAACACAAAATCGATGAAACACAAATCCTAAAGGCTAGATAAAAGATACAATATGTTCATACATACATTAGGTTTGAACCCTTCTATTTATAACAATCTTCTAGATAGATTGGGCTTAAAAACCGTAGTTGACCTGTAGCAAATAAGGCTGCACATATATCTCCTAAAACTTAGGATATTAATCATTAGTTTCCTAAATTATCTCCATAATTAGAAACTAACGCAACTCCTTGATTCCAACTTGAATATCTTATTCCTTAAACTGAACGCCACATAGGATAACATAGTATTTCAAGAATATTCTATATTTGTAACAATCAAATCTAATCTAATTATCATAACCAAAATAGATGACATCAAATTCCTTCACCCGAATCTGGAGGGAGAAGTGGAAGCCACTCCTAGTTAAAAGTGAAATGTCCTCTTCACTCGCTCGCACATCATTCCTAGAGAGGAGAAATGCACGATGCAAATGCACTCATCTATGATCGGAAGAATAACCCATTTTCCCTGAGCATTCTTGATAGTAGGATCTCAAGGTCCCCTAAGAAGCCTCTAAAGCTAGAAAATTATGACGGTACAAGGGATCCCGGAAAACACATTAGACATGTGGACAACATATTAGATTATTACCACACCTAATGGGCTGTGTAATGCAAGTTCTTTGCATTAGGGAAATTCTATGACATTGTTTAAAACCTTCCCAAACATGAGTAAACATTTATGGAATGAACTATGGGACGATTTCACTACTCATATCAGCAATCCACCATTATATTCGTACTAACTGAGATCACCCAGAAAAAGTCCTTGGGGAGTACATCGATCGATTCACAAAGATAATAGTGGAAGTAAGAGGTACACATAATGAATTAAAGTGTTGGATATTCAAGAAGGTGCTGATACCAGATTAAATGTTTCGAGAAAAGTTAGGGCTGGAATGAGTTTGTAGCTTAAGTGATGTGTTGAATAGGGAAAGTCATTATATCAACTATTAGGGAGATTTTTCGGTCAAAGAGGGAGAGAAAAGCCAAGATCAAGAAACCACAGATACAATCAAGTGCTATAGAGACGATAAAGACTGAATACCCCGTGTCTGATTCTATGTATACACTCATTTGAACACGTCAATCAAGAAAATTTTACGAGAATGCACAAACACAGACTTCAAAGAATCAAAGATCAAGAACCCATATCTAATTAAAGAGTCATTCAGGACTGATAAGTTAAAATGCAGTCTCTTTCACAAAAGTCATGACCACAACACTAACGAATGTATCCATCTGAAGGATGCGATTGAAGAACTTATCAAAAAAGGATACCTCACAGGATATACCCATGAAGAGGTTCGAAGAGATGACCGAGATCAAAAGTGTGAATACAAAGGACGGGAGCAATCTCCAAGGAAGAAACAACTCTGAGCCTGGAGAAGG
>CM038796.1:32244815-32349757 GCA_021764765.1 Vicia sativa | reverse complement strand
AAGGCCAAGGAAAAAAGGATTACATGGTGAAGTACACTGCTCCCGAGAGCAAGATCTTATCAAGATGTTAAGGCAACCGATGGGGTGACGATTTCTGTAAGACTATGCTGATGTTAACACAATAAGGATTTCCTCACGATTCGCCAACAGGATGGCACCTCTCATTATCACTTCCAAGACCGCCCCGTGACTCCGATAAAGCTATTCCTTGGAATTATGGATATGATGTCTACTATCATATGCCAAGCAAGACCTCTGACCATTGAAGATGATCCACAGTTGAAGCTACCATTCCGACATTGACAACATCACCGGATCAAGTAGCGACTGTAATCGAAGAGTATTCTCCAATCTCTCTCCAAAAGACGCGACTCCTACTGCATTCCATTTATTCAATCCATTCCCCAAGCTAGGGAAAGAACCAAAGGACTCCTCCGCCACCGTATACCAAAGGAAGTCACAAGACACCCAAACAAGAAATGGAGGAAATCAAGATCATCAAGAAAAGTGACTACAATGTTATGGAACAGTGGGACAGACTCGGTCCAAGATCTCCATGCTTGCTCGCCTCCCATGTTCGAGGCTCATGCTAACGCCTTGGTGAAGTTCAAGAATGCTCACGCATCACAAGACACTACTACCGATCAATTTGAAGTTTGTATTTCAGCCCGTGCCAACAACGGCCCGGGCTTCTCCGATGTCGACTTGACTGCTCGCCGAAAGAAACACAACAAGGCCCACATCTCGTTGATTGCAATGGCATTACATTGTGTCATGTCTTGTGGATACCCGGCTCGCCTCGAATATCCTTCCAAGACCGCTGATCGGCTTGATGTCGGGCGGTTGGTTCCGAGACCCATGACATTATTGTGAGAGCTTTTGATGGTTTCACACGCGGCTTGGAGAGCTCACCTGCCCGCTAAAGTCGGTTCCCACTTTTGACTCCACTTTGTCATGGACATCCGCCCTTTACTTTGCCTCACCGGACGCCCTCGATACATGGGCAGCGTTGTTACCCACCTTGCACCGAAATCAAGTACCCGTGAAAGGGAAGGCGCAGATGTGGAGAAGAAGAGTACATGGTCATCATCTACATTCATTCCGATACCCCGAGGTGGAGGGTGAATCTTCGAGACTGCCAAGCTTTTGAACAATTCCCAGCCACGCCCGACTCTCCCGCCACTCGGTTATGCAAGTTCCGCTTAGGATGGCCTCAACAAAGATGCTCAAGTCGTTGCAAGGAGGAGGTAGTACTATATGGGGTCAGCCCCGATCTTCCTTTCTTCAACCGACAAACCGGTTTAGGCTTCACCATTAAGGGTCAAGATGATACGCCGCGAATCTAAGCCGACTAACTGTTTTCCGTCTGTAGAGGGAATCTATATGCTATAAGACGACAACGACTACATCAAATAGTGATCTTCCCAACTCCGCACAAAGGGTCAAAGAATAATTGAAGATCAAGACGCTATACCAATCTCTTTAGACAGAGTACTGTTTTGTTTTTGTTTTGCTTTTCAGATTTCTTTATGTTTTGAACAATAAACTTGAAAGCCTAGTGCCTTGCCCGGGCATCATGGCTCGTTTTGAGGGTTATTATCATATTTGCATATTTTCATTCAATAAAATCATTGGACTTTTTCTATTCAATTGTTGTTTTTTACTTTATCACCCCTTCAAAAAGCTATGTGTTTCTTACACACACCCACGTGATACATTGCGTAATCACTCCGAATCTCGTTGATAATGTATGCTATTGCTAAATATGACTTGATAATCCGATCTACCAAGCCAAGACGAAAGTGAGGAAGATTGTAAGCCGTCAGAGAACTTGTCGACCGCTACAGAAGAAGAATGAGTTATACACCCACACGAAGAGAGCAGATTGAGGTTGTGAATTTGGCAATCATGAAGAAAGAAAAGAGATCAAGATAGAGTGAGTCTGAGAAGAAGTTAAAGAAAGACTGGATAGATGCTACGAGACTATATTGAGGTTTTGCTTGGTCGCAATAAGACATGCCAAGTTTAGACATTGATATTGTGGTACACCGACCGCCGACAAAAGAAGGTTTTCCCTGCGTGGAAGGTATGTCCATCGTGCGTCCCGAGATGTCGAGAAGATCAAAGTCAAGCGTGAAGTGCAACGCCGATTTCTTTAGCTGTTACTTATCCACAAGTTATAACGTGTACCTGCATCAAGAAGGATGGCAAGGTACTAATGTGTGGATTACAGATCTGAACAAAGCAAAGTCCGAGATGATTTTCCACCTCATGACGTCCTGACAACACCGCCAAGATAAGGTTTTCCTTCATGGATGGTCTTGCTCCCAATCGATCAAATGGCTCCCCAAGACATGGAGAAGACTACTTTTGTTACACAAGCAATTTCGCCAAGGTTATGCCGCTCGACTAAAGAACGAAAGTGCCACTTACCAAATGTACATGGTGACATTATTTCATGACATGATTCATCACGAGATAGAGGTCTACGCCGACTTACATGATAGTCGATCATGCATCAAGAGGAACATCTTGATCATCTATAGAAACTATTTGATAGGTCAAGAAGCATGCACTAAGACTCAATCCTAACAAGTGCACTTTTGAGTCAGATCCGAAAACTCCTAGGTTTATTGTCATGGTAAAGGTATTGAAGTGACCGCCAAGGTTAAAATAAGAGATGCCACCCCGCACCGAGAAGGAAGCCGAGGTTTCAATATCAACCACATAGCCAGATTCATTGCACACTTAATCGCTACTTGTGAGCCAATCTTCAAGTTGTCAAGAAAGATTAAGTGGTGGAGTGAACGACGACCAGATCGCTTTTACAAAATCAAGGAGTACCTACAGTAATCCTCCCATCCCGACCGTCAAGAAAGACCTCTTATCATAATTTGAGTGTTAGAGAACTCACGGTGGGTGTGGTTAGCAACATGACGTAGTCCGTCGAAAGAGCATGCAATATACTACCTTAGCAAAAAAGTTTACCGATCGTGGAAACAAGATACTCACAACTCGAGAAAACTTGCAACGCTATTTGGGCTGCTCACGATAAGACAAGATATGTTGACTCACACCACCTTGGTGATTTCCAAGATGGATCCGATAAAATACATATTTGAGAAACCAGCTCTCCTGAAGAATAGCAAGATGGCAAATGATCTTGACCTATCACATCCAAAGACACTTCTCGTAAAGCGATCAAAGGAAGTGTAGTATCCGATCATTTGCCCATATCGTCGTGAGATGAGTATCACCATGCAGTTCGAACAAACTAAGATGTTTTACTAGTTACAGATCATGAAGAACTGAGGCCTGCATTTAAGGACCCGAACAAGGATCCCATGGACCATGGTCTTCGATGGAGCCTCAACGCACTTATGGCATTACGCCATCTACATCCCCTACATGACATACTTTTCACCGCCAGATTATGTTTCAGCTTGCACTAACAACATGGCCGGTCACGTATTGGTATCAAAGTCGCTCATTGACTTAAGAATCAAATTAAGTGTAATGGAGAGTAAGTTATTGATCACCAAATTATACATGAGTGGATACGAAGCATCCGAATCTCATTCCATATCAAGAATATTTGAGTTTGATCCCTATTTAAAGAGATTACTTAATCACATTCCACGAGAAGAGAATCAATCGCGCACGATTGCTACTATGTCGCCTATGTTCAAGGTTAGATGGGACAACGAGGCTCCCGTGATCATCATCAAGAAGTTGACCTGAACCATCATATTAAAGAGCTTGACAAAGAGAAACCTTGGTACTACGACGTGAAGAGGTATCACGAGACTTAGGAATATCCCGCAGGGCATCAATAACGATAAGAAGTTTTTAGAAGGTTTGCATCCAAATTCTTCCTCAAGAACGACATCTTATACAAGCGCAACCACGATTTGGCTCATCACTGTGGAAAATGCCGAACGTATCATGGAAGAGTTACACAAGGCGCATTTGGTACCCACTCCGTTGACACACCATGGCTAAGAAGATTTTGAGAACAAAGTTACTATTGGTCCACCATGGAAGCCGATTGTCACACCTATGCTCGGTCTTGTCACAAATGCCGATGCGCATAAAGTACCTCCAAGACTCTGAATGTTCTAACAGCCTGGCTTTTGCAATGTATTGACATGATTGGGAAATCAAGCCCACGCTTCTAACGGACATCGCTTTATCCTTGTGGCAATTGATTACTTTACCAAGTGGGCAAGTGCCCTCATTTGCATCTCAAGTTACTAAGCACAGGCTCGATTCATCAAACATAATCTTATCCGCCGGTATGGCATCCCAAAGGATTATCACGTATATGGCTCTAATCTCAAGAACAAGATGATCACCAACTCGCAGCTCAAGATCAAGCATCACAATTCTTTCCTATCGCCCTAAGATGAATGGCGCAGGAAGCCTCCAACAAGAACATTAAGAAGATTACATGTAAGATGACAAAGGACTTACAAGGATTGGCATTGAGATGTTACCATTCGCCTTCATGGTTATCGCACCACAAGACGAACATCAATAGTGGGAAACCCCTTCTCTGTACATGGAAGGCCCCACACATCGAGGTTCGTGATACCTCAACCGTAGTCCTCCGTGACGAGAGTTAGACGGTAGACGAGTCAGACTCGCCTGACCAAATTAATTTGATCGATGAGAAATGATCACCATCCGCCACCGACAGTATCTATCAAGCGAATGATCGTAGCATTTAACAAGAAAGTCAAGCACCGAGTCTACCAAGTCTGATCTAGTAGTCAAGCGATCATTCTTCCACAAGGTGATCCTGTGGGCAAATGGACTCCCACCCATGAGGGACCATTTTAGTTAAGATATTTCATGGAGCTATGATACTTAGCACCATGGATGGTGAAGACTTCCCACACCCCGTGAACGCAGTATAGAAAAAAAAATACTACATAAAGAGAGACCCGCCAGGTCGACCGACCTAGGTAAAATATGAGTATCCCAAGCAACCAAAAGGGTTCGGCAAAAGTTAAGGATATATACAAAAGATGTACACCCAAGTCAAAAAACTAAAGGCTTTGGGCAAAAAGGGTATCCCTAAGAGACCCGAAAGGGCGGTTCAGGCAAAAGTTAGGGATTTGCCGCACTATGTCTCATCCGATCATTTAGCCTTGACTACTACCAAGATTCAAGATTCAAATGGCTAAGATCAATTCACCACTTTCTACTGACGCAAGGAGAGAGATAGTTGAAATATATGAGTACTAGCATAGTTGGAACTTAACGAGATTGTTTCCGCATAGCTTTTTACCTTTCTTGTGTACAAATTACTTGGCCATACGCCACATTCCAAATAAATACAAGTTTCTTTCTCTTTACAATTTTCACTATTGTTGTTTGCATAAAGTCCAACGTTTGCTTTGAATGATTATATGCATTTAACAATAAAAATCTATTCACGTACATGCGAAAAGTGAACGTACAAAAGTACTTACTACAGGCTCCAGGAATTGAGATGACGACGAAAGTCACCAAGAAACATTCCCCTGCAGAACATGATCCCCACAGAGGTGTCACTCACCGCAAACCTTCCCTGGCGGAGTATGTGTTAGTCCCCAAGCAGTGATTCCACTCAACTGAGCGATGTTACATCAGTCTCCAAGCAATAACACTTCATCCCCATGCCAAGGTATTTATCATCAGCAGAATATCTCTCAATAATTCCCCTTTTCTCCAGCAATAGTATCCAGACTTGAAACTTGGTCAGATAGTGCATCGGAGGAAACCTACACCTTTTACACCTCGGCCAGAGATTTCGACGGGCTCCAGGTCCTTCTAACTCGGTCTCCCAGCAACTATCAAGTGCTCTCCAACGCGATCTACACTCAAGATCCCCAGTAGAGCGCCTCCTAAATTTTCCCCAGCAGGGTCTACGCACAAGATTCTCAGCGGCACGTCTCTTTATCTCTATCATCCTCAACAAAATCTAGGCCCAAGACTTGGTCAGATAGTGCATCGGAGGAATCCAGGGTATCCTTATTCTCTTTCAAAGGCAGGGCTTTCACCTACTCAATACCCAAGCCGAAGATAGGAATCCTCAAACAGGACATCTACATCTTCTTCAAGATGGATATGTTTTGAAATACCACAACATCTATCATTCATACCATTTCTCATAAAGTCATAATTTATGCATATGCCATTCATACACATTGTCATGCATCATACTTTGCATAAGACTAACAAATATGCTATCAAAGTTTCTCTTGTTTTCTCCAAAATAGGTGAAAGTCACTTCTGACGCCAACAGGTCCAGGATTAAGACCCAATCCGACGGGAAAACTATCTCGAAGATCCCCTAGTTGTCCTCCCACAACGGTCCATGATTAAGACCCGAATCCAGACGGGAAAACTATCTGAAAAACCGCCCTAGTTGTCCTCCGACAACTGGTCCAGGATTAAGACTCGAATCCATACGGGAAAACTATCTGAAAGACCGCCCTAGTTGTCCTCCGACAATTGGTCCAGATTAAGACCGAATCCGCACGGAAAACCATCTGAAAGATCGCTCTAGTTGTCCTCCGACAACCGTCCGTGATTAAGACTCAATCCGATGGAAAACTATCTCGAACGACCTCGTTGTCCTCCCACAATGATCTAGGATTAATACCAAGCTGACGGGAAACCCTATCCAACGATCACAAGTTATCCATCGATAACAAAGGATCACTACCATGCACATGAAGCTATCCACATTATTGCCAACTACTCAGAGTAATCAGCACGAAGATATATTCTGATGCTCTCTTATTATCAATAGCAACTACAGAGTCTAGCGTACGACTCAGTTATCTTAGATGGCATCTTAAGCCCATCTCCACTACTTGTCAACATTTCTACGTCGTGTGATATTTGGTTAAAAAACCAATAAAAACCAATAACTTCATTCAAATATGAGCACGAATTCTAACGTACGACTCCCTCCGGATGGCATCTTAAGCCCATCTCTATGCTCCTTTCACTTTCAAGAACGTCAACAGAGCATAGCGTACGACTCACTCCCCAACATCAATGTTTCCAGATGGCATCTTAAGCCCATCCCCGTCAGTTCTCCTATCAACAATCTCGAGTCTAGCATATGACTCATTCCCCAGCGAAATCTCCAGCCTCTCCAAATGGCATCTATAAGCCCATTCCCGCATCATCAACCAACCGCGAGTGCAAATTTTCAGGTGTACTCGAGTGTTCAATCATCTTCTACCTCCAGGACACGAAAGACAAGCATGTCAATCTAATCCTTCCGGTACAAGAAGATCGAATAGGGGCAGCTGTCATACCACAAAATTTGCCCTCCATCTTCTCAAGACATTTCATACATCCATACTCAAGGATTCCTCAAGGGTTGACCAGACAAACCCTCTCCTAGACAATCAACCCAAACTAGGGTTTGGCTATCCTCAGATAAAGATGGACTTCCAACATATCCAATGTCCATCATGCCTCCTCATATGCTTCAAAGATTCTCCATGTCAAGTTTCAAGCCTTACAAGTCAAGTTTCCTCGCATAATCGCTCGATGGTTGAAAATCCAGATTGACAAAAAGTCAATCGTGGTCAACATACACCAAACTTCATGATTTTTGGTCAACATCCTCATTTTGAAGTTACATTCATCATTTGATCAAGGGTTGATCATGATTCATCAAGAAAACTCAAGATTTGCTCAAAAGTCAAACTTTCCAAATTAGGGTTTCTTGAGGAAAAGTCAACCAAACTTTGACTGAGCATAACTTCTTCATACTTTCTCAGAAATTTTACCACCACCTCTTGTTTTGAAGGAAATTCAATTCTCTACAACTTCATGTCTCACAAGAATGTCCAAAAAATGCTTCATTTGAGAGGTATGGATCAAAATATTACAGGTCCTTTTCAAAGTCAACAAAAAGTCAACATTTTGTTTTGAAGATATATTGAGCATGGAAACTCCAATTGAGATGAAACCAAAGAGGTTGGTTAGAGTACTCTTAGAGATTTCTAAAAAGTATAAGAACACTCAAGAATGTGGAAAATTGAGCAAGATACACCATTCACAAGTTGGGCAATTTTGAAGAAGTGCACAAAGAGAGATACTTGTAAAAATCAAATTTTTTGCAAATGGGCTTACTTTTTCTTCATCCAAACTTGTTCCTTATACAATTAGGAATATCCAAGCCCAATGCCACGAATTTTTATTTTATTTTTCTATTTAAATTTGGATTTATTCATTTAAATACAAATTAAATTCAAAAATAAGGTATAAAATCAAAATTAATTGCAAATTGATTTTTTCTCTCTTCCTTGAGATCCAAGCAACCCAATAAAGCCAGCAAATTTCGAAATTTGATTGGATATGGCAAGAATTTGATTGAAATTGATCAAAAATGAGAAAATTTGATTTGGTACAAAATCAAATATATTTTGCATTGATTGATGATTAATTCTTTGTTAAATCAGCTCCAATTCCATCTACTATATATACACAATGCATAGCACATGATTAGGAACGAAAAAATTGGCTTGAGGAACCCTAACATAATTCAAAAAAACCGTGGGTTACAAGACAATTGCAGCCCTGTTTTTGCTTCAATTCAACCAATTCTAAGCTCCCGCCAATCGCCTCGGAGGTCCATTGATTCATTCCAGCCCTTACGCATCAAGAATCCATCAAGAATCACGAAATCAAACTCTGCAGCTTTGACACTTTCCTTTGAAATCGATTGCTTTCCATGCATATCTAACATAATTTGAATGTTTGTCCTGTTTGAGATGATATTTCAAGCTATTTGGACTGCTCAATTGAGTTTTAGGTGCAGGAATACCATGATGCCATTGTTAGGGTTTGAGAGCTCAAATAGGGTTTCTCAAAATAGGAAAATTAGGGAAACCATCGCTACCATCACCGTGAGGATGATTTCAACCGATCCATGCCTCAAAGCTAATTTATATTACCTATTTCTAGTTTTGATTGGTAGATGTGGCTACGGAAATAATCCGAGGTAAAGGCTATAGCAACGCTTAAAACCGTAAGTAAAGACTGGTTTTAAAATTTCAAAACGAGGAAGATGATGATTTGCGCGAGTTCTAAGTAATCGTGAAGCGACAAACGACACAAGCGATTCGCCTGCTTTTCAAAAGCAGGCACCTGCTCGCTTGGTCATGGCTTGGGTTTGTGAAAGCAAGGTCACCGGTTCGATTCTCACCAGGACCACTTGTTTTTACTCCTTTTACAAACTCTAACATTTTTCAATTATTTTCTATATTTTCTTTTTTAATATTTCATACATTTTAATTTCTTTTCATAATTTTTTATCATGCATTAAAAAATACCAAAAAATATTTTTTATTTTTGCATTATTTTCAGAAAATGTTTATTTAATTTATAGAATTAAAAAATATTATTTTGCATGCATATTTAATTTAATTGCTAATTTATTATTTAAATCACTTTTAATTAGTTTTTAATTATTAAATTAATTCCAAAAAATCCCAAAAAATTATTTTAGCATATTAATGTTGTTTCTTGCATGAAATGTTTTTCTCATTAAAAAAACTATTATTTTTGCTAACATTTTCCTCTTATTCGATTTTCTCGTATTTTTCGATTTCTCATCTTTTCACAGGTTATCCCGTTTCGGACGACTCCTTTTTATCGTTTTCTCTTTTCCAATTATGTCATTGCTCATGGGATGTAATAGCTTAATTAGGGCTTTTATTTTCCGCATTTGTTTTAAATTATGTATCTGCCCCAAAGCCATGTAATAGCGTAGGATTTATCTTTCCGCACTTTACCTTCCCGCATTTTAATTTCCGCACCCTATAAACTGCTAGTAATTAGGTGTGTATGGCAAGACTAAAATTGAACATAGCCCACTAATTTTCAAGATAACATATATTTGAATCAATACACTTTTTCACACATGCACCCCTTAGGGTAATTCTCTCTCGTTGCCTTTACGAATTCAAATGGTCATGTCCCTCGAACGTAGAGGTATTCTAGCACCGTTGCCTTCAAAACAAATCATCATAGTCCCTTCGATACAAAGATCATAAGACCCACGATGTCGCCTCCGAATACATGATCTTGACCCTCGATTGTTGCCTACGAAAAATGATGATAGTCCCTTCGAATGTGCTAGGATACTTCCTACAAGTTGCTTTCTATGACCATACGATGTCCCTTCGAATGTCCCGCTTACATCCAACGAATGGAGTTACCTACCAACTAATGGTATGGATAGAGCTATTCTAAAGGAACGAAATAACACGAAAACGACCAATTCTGAGTGGGTAATAAGACTTTTAGTTGCTTGCTCTATCAAAAATACTTTGCACACCTCACACTTTTGTCAAAGTTCAAACTCTTTTCAAAAACGAAACATTTCCAAACACTTTGTATACATTCCTACATGAATCATTACAAAGTCAAAGCGAAATGCCTTTTTCAAAACAGTTTTTTTCAAACACACAGAAAACAATTTTAAAGTGATCTAAGAGCAACTAAGAGCCCGTAGATAACTACGGATGGAAAGAGGTGCTAATACCTTCCCTTTTCATAACCTTCTCCCTTACTCAGAATCTAACGAAGGTCTTTTTCTGTACTTTTTACCTTCCCTTAATTGGATAAAAGAAAAGTCGGTGGCGACTCTTGCTATCCGCATATTTGCGATACAAAACCTACAAAGTCAGTTCACCGTATTACACTCGTACGCTAATAAGGGTCTCATAGTTGGGGATGGGCATGACCATCCTCACAAGGTTAATTAAAGCCCTTGCTACTTTGATTAACCATAACCCGAATAAATTTTGGTCCACATACCAACTGTCCATGCACAAGGGTTTCATGGTTAGAGATAGGAGCACCTATCCTCACGAGATTAATTAAGTCCATATACTTGATTAATCATGACCCGATTCCATCCTTCATGGTTCATTATCAAATCTCTTAAAACACTTTCAAAAATCAAATTAATTAACTGAATTTGTTTTCAAAGAATGAATTTCATAAAAAACTTGGATGAGGTTTGTTTAAATTGTTAGATGGTAGCCTAATAATTTAAATAAACTTGAAGTTTTTAGATTGTTAGATGATAGTCTAATAAGCTAAAAACTTCTATCCATGTTGGGAAAAAGTACACAGTGTAGTGGAATTTGGTTAAATTGTTGGATGATAGCCCGACGGTTTAATTGAATTTAAAGTATTTAGGTCGTTAGATGATAGCCCAATGAATTAAATACTTTTATTCACACACTTACTAAATGTGAACCCCGTTTCACTTCACCGTTTTCATAATAAAGATTTTGGATGAGAGATGATTTGTTGAACTTGCTCGCCAATTTATAGTATTTGAATCATTAGATGATAGCCTAACATTTCAGTACTTGTCATCCATCACTTAAAATCAACTCAACTCATTCAACTCTTTTCTCGCTCATATGCGATCACAAGACTTTTTTCTTACAAAGAGTGTGCAATAGCCATTTCAAATACGAACAAAAGACTTGGCTTTTCAAATAAACTATACAAGTCAAAGTTCAAACATTTGAAATGTCTAATGCATGATTTTTCTTATAAAATAAGCACAACCATCTAAGACAGTTTTAAGAAGAACTACAGAGTTTTGACTTTCCCATTACACGAGGGAATACGTAGGCACAAGGTTTTGAAACCGCGGAAAACTCAAAATAATAATAAGAAAACCCCTTTTTCTTCTTTCTTATTTCTCGATCATAACTTAGAAATTAGAAACACACACTTAAACACGCACGAACTAAATGGGTCCCATCGAGTAAGATGGATGTGAGGGGTGCTAATACCTTCCCCTTGTATAACCGACTCCCGAATCCATGTCTTTTGGTCTCATAGACCGCCTTATCCATCATTCGTGGGGTTTATCTATATTTCCCCGTTCTTTTTAGAACAAATATAATTAGGTGGCGACTTCATTGTTTTAAAATAACTGATGAAAAAACCAGTCATCACATGTTGAATATATGAACATGGTAAATTCTCAACTTCTGAACTTTGTAACTTTCGATTCGAGTCCCGAATGAGTTTGATTCCTTCATCAAAGTTGTAGAATTTCGCAAAATGAACAACTTCGTTTTTGAACTCAACATGGAATGATGTTTGGAATCGCATGTAAAATGCTCCCGAAGTTGGACACTTGGCCATGTTGAAATTATTCAAAATTTCAAAGTGTTAAATTTCATAAATTGAGACCATCAAACTTCGAGGCCTCATAACTTGAAATCCGGGCATTTTTGGAGAAATCCCCACAACGACAAATTTGAAGTGCAAAATGCACTCTTTCCAACGACTATAACTTTGCGAACTTTCGACCACAAATGAATTAGATAGAGAGTCAACAATATGACTCCATGAACACAAAACTCTTAAAACTTAGAAAAAATTTCTAAGTAAAAGTACTTAAAATGCCAGAAATCTCATTTTCATCCGATTCTTCCTACTTTTCTCAAAAAATGATCACATTTTCTTGAATCTCGACTTTCGACAATAAGTTTGACCCAAAAGTCCATCTGGTCTGACTTTGACTTTTTGTTGACTTTCCATCGCACACACTCGAATCTGTTATTATTCGACTGTTCTTAATTTTTTGATGAATCGTATGGATTGATAGGCCGTATACAGATGCTTCGAGACTCACCAAGGGCCGTAAAATTGTCTCAGGTTCAAATATTCGACCACAACCTGCTCTTGCTCAAAAACCTCAATCAACATCCGCACAATAGAAGGTCAGGACTTCAAAATTCTGATTCTCGTGAGATAATCAGAAGCTTTTAGACATACACACCTTGTACATTGAGATGACGCTTGAAATAACGGAACCTCAGATATTCAAACTTCGGGAATCAAAACTCTTTTCCAGAATTGTGCATACTCGCGTAATTGGAAAATCTTGATCCCATGGTTAATGAACCACTGACATGCATGCTATGCACTTCTTGATTAAGTGTAAGACAATTTTTTATTGAAAAATGAAGGGGGCAAATTTTTGGGTACAACAGCTGCCCCTATTCAATCTTTTTCGCTCGGAGGGTGAGATTAGCGTAAGCCTTTCGAACACTCAAGGTAGGAGAGGATTGAAAATTCAATAGAACCATAAAATCCGCCCTCTAAACACGAGTGGAAAATTATTATATTTTGGATTTTCTGTTCGGACGTGTATACAATGAGGAAAAAACATATGTACAAAGATGAACTCGAATACGAAGGGAGTGCGTGTCAGGTAAGTTTTCTAGACCCCAACACAAAGGGAGACACTTATGCGAAAGCGGACCCGCTTTGAAGAAAAATGAGGGAGAACACTTGTACAAAAGAGAACTCGGGGAGATAACAAGAGAGAGCACTTGTACTAAAGTGACTATTGGGGATAAGAACATATGTACAAAGATGAACTCAAATATACATGCCCGGTAAAATTGGACATATATACAAATATCTAATAAGAGAAACACTTGAACAAAAGCGACCTCGAGGAGATAACAAGAGAGAGCACTTACACCAAAGTGACTCACTGGGTATGAGAACATATGTACAAAGATGAACTCAAATATACATGCTCGGTAAAATTGGACATATATACAAATATCTAATTGGAGAAACACTTGAACAAAAGTGAGTCCTAAAAGATAATAGAGCATGCATCAGTTAAGGTTCTTGTACACACACTAGATACTCACACGAAGTAAAACCTGAACAAAGGCGACCTCAAGGAGATGAGAAGAGAAGACTTGTTCTAAAGTGACCTGTGATACGGTGAACTGACTTTGTAGGATTTTTGTATCCAAATGTGCGGATAGCAAGAGTCGCCACCGCCTTTTATTTTTATCCAATTAAGGGAAGGTAAAAGTAACAGAAAAATACCTTCGTTAGATTCTCGAAGTTGGAGAATGGTTATGAAAAGGGAAGGTATTAGCACCTTTCCATCCGTAGTTATCTACGGCTCTTAGTTGCTCTAGATCACTTTTTAAAATTGCTTTCGGTGTTTGACAAAGATGTTTTGAAAAGGTATTTTGCTTTGACTTTGTAATGACTCATGTAGGAGTGTATACAAAGTGTTCGAAATGTTTTGTTTTGAAAAGAATTTGAACTTTGAAAAGTGTGGTGTGAAAAGCATTTGATAGAGCGAGCAACTAAAAGACTTATTTCCCACTTTAATTGGTCGCTTTGTACTTCTACTTCCTTTAGAATAGCGCCAGCCATACCATTAGTTAGTAGGTAGCTCCATTCTGGATGTAAGCGGACATTCAAGGGACATCGGATGGTCATAGAAGGCAACTTGAGGAAGTATCCTAGCACATTCAAGGACTATCATCATTTTTCGAGGCGACAATCGAGGGTCAAGATCATGTATTCGGAGGCGACATCGTGGGTCTTATGATCTTTGTATCAAGGGACTATGATGATTTGTTTGAAGGCGACGGTGCTAGAATACCTCTACGCTCGAGGGACATGACCATTTTGAATTCAAAGGCAACGAGAGAATTACCCTAAGGGGTGCGTGTGAAAGAAGTGTGTCAAATTCAGATATTTTATCTTGAAGATTAGTGTGAGCTATGTCCAATTATTATCTTGCCATACACGCCTAATTACTAGCAATTGATAAGGGTGCGGAAAGTAAAATGCGGAATGTAAAGGCGGAAATGTAAAGGTGCAAAGATAAACCTACGCTATTACATGGCTTTGGGGCAGATACATATTTAAAAATGCGGAAAATAAAGTCCTAAATTAAACTATTACATCCCATAGACAATTACATTATTGGAAAAAATAGAATGATAAAATGAAAACGTCCGAATCGGGCAACCTGCATAAAAGTAAGAAATCTAAAATGCAATATGAATCGAACAAAGAGAAAATGTTAGAAAAATGCAAATTTTAATATGAGAAAATTAATATATGCTGGAAATATGATAAATATATTAAAATAATTTTTTGGGATTTTTTGGAAAAGATTTAATAATTAAAATGCAATTAATAAGGATTTAAATGCTAAAATAAAAATAAAATAAATATGCATGCAAAATTATATTTTTAATTTATTAAATTAAATAAACATTTTTATGAAAATAATGTAAAAGAAAAATGTTTTTGGTAATTTTTTAATGCAGAATAAAAATGTGAAAAGAATTAAAATTGAATGCAAAAATATTAAAAATAATGGAAAATATGAAAATAATTGAGAAAAGTAAAAAGAAAGGCAAAACTGGTCCAGATGAGGATCGAGCTCGTGACTAGGGAGAGTATCCATGAACAATCCACGTTTAACCAATCGAGCCATATGTATCAACTGCTTGAAACGAACGATTTGAAAATAACACGCCGCCCATCCGCTTCCTCCCGCCGAGCCATCCATCATCTTCAACCTTTGAATTTTTGAAAGGTAGCGCTTTGGTTCGACGCCATGCACTCGCAAAATTGAAAACGCAATATACATAATATAAATTATATCTATGGCCATGGTTCGATTCCTTGAAGCATTCCGAATGCATTGGTACTAGTCTTGAGGTCCAATTTTTCCGTTTAAAGGAAACCCTAAATCGGCATAGGAAACCCTAATCATGGCATAACACGATTCAGGCCATGGAAATTCAATTAAAGCACCCAGAAAGTTTGCAAATACATCACTGATCACAAAAACAAACACAAAACATGTTAACAATGCATGAATCAAAGAATACGATTTTTGAAATTTCAAGAACAAACCAAATTCGGTTTTCACGATTCTGGATGTTTTCTGGCAATGTGAAGGTCTGGAATCACTCCTGGGGTATCAAGGAACGTGTTTGGATCCTCAAAACCAATTGAAACGAGCTGGAACAAGGATTGCCAATTGCTTCAAGAACACGATTTTTTCAGTTTGAGAATAGGGTTTGCAGAGCAATTTTTTCCTTTCTTGATAGGTATGCATCATGTATTTATACTGGATGGATTTAGGATTGAATTTGGAAAGAATCAATCAATATTCAATGGAAATCAAATTTGATATTTCCATGAAAATCAAATCTTCAAAGCTTGATCAATTTCAATCCAATCTTGCCTTTCTTGCTCCAATTTCGAATTTGCTGGCATTTGTGAGTTAATTGGACCTTAAGGAAAGAATAAAATCAATCTTTGCCATTAATTTCAATTTTATAATTTATTTTAAGATTTAATTTGCATTTAAATGAATAAATTACAAATTAAATAGAAAATAAATCAAAAATTCGTGGCTTTGGGCTTGACACTCCTAATTTCTTGAGGAACAAGTTAGGATGAAGAAAAGTAGGCCCATTTGCAAAAGATTTGATTTTTGAAGTATCTCTCTTTGTGCATTCTTCCAAAATTGCCCAACTTGTGGATGGTGTAACTTGCTCAATTTTCCACATTTTTGAGTGTTCTTGGACTTTTTGGAAAGCTCTAAGAGTCCTATAACCAATGTCTTTGGTCTCATCTCAATTGGAGTTACCATGCTCAATATATCTTCAAAACAAAAGTTGACTTTTGTTGACTTTGAAAATAACTCAGAATGTTTTGAGCTATACCTCTCAAATGAAGCATTTTTGGACATTCTTGTGAGACATGAAGTTGTAGAGAATTGAATTTCCTTCAAAACAAGAGGTGGTGGAAAATTTCGAGAAAGTATGAGAAAGTTATGATCACCAAAGTTCATTGACTTTTCATCTAAACCCTAATTTAGAAAGTTTGACTTTGAGCAAATCTTGAGTTTTCTTGATGAATCATGATCAACCCTTGATCAAATGATGTATGTAACTTCAAAATGAGGATGTTGACCAAAATTATGAAGTTTGACAGATGTTGACCATAGTTGACTTTTGTCCAATACACCCGATTTTCAACCATCCGAGCAATTGTCCGAGGAAACTTGACTTGTGAAGCTTGAAACTTGACATGGAGAATCTTTGAAGCATATGAGGAGGCATGAAGTCCATTGGAGATGTTGGAAATCCATCTTGACTTGAGAGATACCAAACCCTAGTTTGGGTTGATTGTCTCAGAGAGAGTTTGTCCGATCAACTCTCGAGGAACTTTAGTATGGATGCATGAAATCTTTGAGTAGATGGAGGGCAAATTTGGGGTATGACAATGCCCCTGCTCAATCTTCTTGTACCGAAGGTTAGATTGACATGCTTGTCTTCGCGACCAAGGTGAAGATGATCGAACACCGAGTACACCGAAAATTTGCATCTCGTTGGTGGATGATGCGGAATGGGCTTACAGATGCCATTTGAGAAGGAGATCACTGGGAACGAGTCGACGCTAGACTCGAGGTTGTTAATAGGAGAGCGATGAGATGGGCTTAAGATGCCATCCGGAAAGGTCGATGCCGGGAGTGAGTCGATGTTAGACTGGATTATTGATAGAGGGAGTATCGAAAGTGAGCCGTACGCTAGGCTCAGATGTTCCTGAACAGAGGAGATGGGCTTAAGATGCCATCCAAGGCAACCGAGTCGCACGACTAGAGTTGCTGTGATAATAAGGAATCGTAATAAATCTTCGTGTTGATTACTCCGAGGGAGATTGTAGTTGGCAAAATGTGATAGCTTCCGCTATGCATCGGTGTTGATCCATTGCCTGTTATCGAGGATAACCGAGGTGGTCTTTCGATAGTTTTCCGCTTGTTCGGGCTTAACCGGACTACCGTCGGAGGCGGTCTTTCGATAGTTTTCCGCCGGGGCTTAATCTCGACCTTAAGGCGGTCTTTCAGATAGTTTTCCCCGGCTCGGGCTTAATCTCGACCTGCTTTATGCCAAGGATCACACTGCTTTGGAGAAAACAAGAGAAACTTTGATAGAATATTCGTTAGTTTTATGCAAAGTATGATGCATGATGTTGTATATGAATGATATATGCATGAATTATGACTTTATGAGAGATGTATGGATGATAGATATTGTGATATTTCAAAACATATCCATCTTGAAGAAGATGCGGATATTCTGCTTGAAGATTTTCCATTGGGAATGTGTAGGTGAGAACCCCGCTCAAGGAGAAGAAAGATATCCTGGATTCCTCCGATGCACTATCTCGACCAAGTCCCGGCCTAGACATTGTTGAGGAAGTAGAGATTTGAGAAGCTCGTTGTTGGAGATCTCATAGACCCTCCGAGGAGAGTCCGGGAGACAACTGCTGGGGACCTTGTATGTAGATCTTGCCGAGGAATTTAAGAGGTGCTCACTGGGGATTCCGAGTGTAGATCTCACCGAGAGCATTTGATAGTTGTCGAGACCGGCTAGAAGAGTCCGGAGTCCGTTGTAATTCTAGCCGGGGAATAAAGGTGTATGTTTCTCCGATGCACTATCTCGACCAAGTCTTAGGTCCGGATACCGCCGAGAAAGGGAAGGATTGAGAAAGATCCACTGGGATGAAGTGTTACCGCTGAGACCGATGTAACGTTGTTCGGTTGAGTGGAATCACCGCCAGGATTAACATACTCCGCTGGGGAAGGGTGTTGTGAGTGACACCTTTATGCTGGGGAACTATTCGTTGACTTTCATCCATCCCAATTCTCGAACCTCAGTAAGTACTTTGTATGTTCACTTTTCGATGTTTGTGATTAGATTCTTATTGTCAAATGCATATAGTCATTCAAAGCAAACATTGGACTTATTGCAAATAACAACAATGTAAATTATAAAGAGAAAGAATTTTGAGTTTATTTGAAAGTGGCGATGGCCAAATAGTTTGTACACAAGAAAGGTAAAAAGCTATGCGAAACAATCTCGTTAAGTTCCAACTATGCTAGTACTCATATATTTCAACTATCTCATCTCCTGCTGCAGAAAGTGAGTAGACCGATCTTCGCCATTTGAACCTTGAATGCCGATAGTAGTCCGAAGGTGTGATCTGAAGAGACATAGTCGACGCTTAAATCCCTAACTTTGCCTAGACCGCCTTTTCTTCACCACCGGATACCTTTTTGCCCAAGCCGCCTTTTTAGGTTTTCGACCGTGTACATGTTTTGTATATATCCTTAACTTTGCCCGAACCTTTGGTTCGCCAGATGCCCTTATTTTTGCCTAGGTTCGCCGACCTAACGGGTCTCTTTATGCGTAGTATTTTTGACTATGTCTGCTCATGTGGTGTGGAAGTCTTCACCATCCATGGTGCTAAGTATCATAGCTCCACGGAAAATACTGTTTGACTACAAACGGTCCCTCGAGGTGGGAGTCCATTTGCCCTCGATCACCTTGTGGAAGAATGATGCGCTGACTACTAGATCACCGACTTGGTAGACTCTTGCTTGACCTTCTTGTTAAATGCTCGATCATTCGCTTCGATAAATCTGTCCATGGCGATAGATGCGAGTCGCTTCTCATCAATCAAATTAATCCGTCAAGGCGAGTCTCGAACCCAATCGCCTTCGCTAACTCTCGCCCTCGAGGACTCGTTGAGGGTATCCGAACTCGATGGGTAAGACGGCTTCCATACCGTGATACGAGAGAGAAAGGTTGCCCTATGGATGTTCGTGTCAGAAAGCGATAACCATGAAGAGCAAATGGTAACATCTCATGCCAATCTTTGTAAGTCACCGCTATCTTCAGATGATCTTCTTAATGTTCTTGTTGGCGCTTCCATCGCGCCATTCATCTTAGGCCGATAAGGAGAAGAGTTGTGATGCTTGATCTTGAATCATGCAGAGTTCGTGATCATCTTATTGTTGAGATTGGAACCGTTATCTCGTGATAATCCTTTCGTGAGTGCCATACCGACAAATAAGATTATGTTTGATGAATCGAGCCACAACATTCTTGGTAATGATGCATACGAGGTCGCTTCACCCACTTGGTAAAGTAATCGATTGCACAAGGATGAAGCGATGTCCATTGGAAGTGGGCTTAATTTCTCCAATCATGTCAATGCCCCACATTGCAAAAGGCCAAGGAGAAGTTAAAACATTCGAGGTACCGAGGTGCACTTTGTCGGCATAACCGCATTTGTGACAAGATCGAGCATAGCAGTGACAATCTTCCATGGTGGACCAATAGTAACCTCTCAAAATCTTCTTAGCCATGGTGTGTCCACCGGAGGGTACCAAATTCGCCTTCGTAACTCTTCCATGATACGCATTTCTCGTCTACACAATGAGTAAGCACAAGTCGGTCGCTTGTATAAGATGTCGCTGTCGAGAAAGAATTTGATGCGAATCTTCTCATGAACTTTATCATTAATGATGCCCTCGGGATATTCCCGAGTCTCAAGATATCTCTTCACGCCATAGTACCAAGGTTTCTCTTCCAAGCTCATAACAATACTGGTTCGTCGAATTCTCAATGATGATCCGGGAGCCTCGTTGTCCCATCTAACCTTGAACATGGATGACATAGTAGCTAATGCGTCCGCCAATTCTCTTCTCGTGGAATATGATTGAAAGTGATCTCTTCAAGTAGGGAATCAAACTCGTAACATGCTCGATATGGAATGAGATTCGGATGCTTCGATCCCACTCCCCTTTATCCGATCGATCACTAAACCGAGTCTCCATACACTTGTAAGAACTTGATTCTAAGTCAATAGCACTTTAAGACCCATGATGCACGATCATACTCGCCATGTTGTTCGTGCAATCGAAACATAATCGCGGTGAAAGGGTATGTCCGTAGGGATGTAATGATGGCGCCAATGCCATTGCCAAGCGCTTGAGGCTCCATCAAAACCATAGTCCATCGGGATCCTTGTTCGTGTCCTTCGTCTGGCCTCGGTTCTTCATAATCAGAATTAGTAAAACATCTTCGTCTCGAAATTGAATCGCATAGACAGATAGTCATCTACGGCTTGATGAGCCAAATGATCGGCCACTACACTTCCTTTGATCGCTCGAGAAGTGTACCGATGTCATATTCGGTCAAGATCATTTGCCATCTTGCTATTCTTCCGAGAGAGCTGGTTTCTCAAAGATGTATTTTATCGGATCCATCTTGAAATCAACAAGGTAGTGTGAGTCAACATATACCGCCTTAGTCGGCGAGCAGCCCAAGCCAAAGCGTTGTAAGTTTTCTCAGCTGTGAGTATCTTGTTTCACAACGGTAAATTTTTGCTAAGGTAGTATATTGCATGCTCTTTTCGACTGACTCGCCATGTTGCCCCAACACACACCCCATTGAATTCTCTAACACCGCAAGTACATGATGAGAGGTCTTCCTTCGACAAGGCATCGGATGGGGATTCGTAGGTACTCCTTGATTTTGTCAAAAGCGATCCGCAATCGCTGCTCCATTCTACCACTTGATCTTTCTTAAGTAACTTGAAGATTGGCTCACAAGTAGCTAGTGTGCAATGAACTGCAATGTAGTTCAATCGGCCCAAGAAACCTCCGACTTCCTTCTCAAGGGAGCTGGCATCTCTTGAATAGCTTTAACCTTCGCAGGTCAACCTCAATACCTCTTCCATCGACTACAAACCCTAGGAGTTTTCCTGATCCGACTCCAAAGGTGCACTTGTTGGGATTCCTCAATCTCTACTTCTTCAACCTATCAAATAGTTTCGCAAATGATCAAGATGTTCTTCTTCACCAGGATCGAGCTATCATGTCGCCGACGAGACCTCTATCTCGTGATGAATCATGTCATGAAATAATGTCACCATAGCACCGATAAGTGGCACCCGTGATTCTTCATCCGAACGGCATAACCTTGTAGCGTAGTGCCCCACCGTAAAAAGTAGTCTTCCATGTCTTCGGAGCCATTTTGATCCGATTGTAACCGGAGAAACCATCCATGAAGGAGAAAACCTTATGCCGAGCGGTGTTGTCAACCGTAACATCAATATGAGGAAGTGGGAAATCATCTTTCTGACTCGCTTTGTTCGATCTCTCGTAATCCACACACATTCGCACTTACAATCCTTCTTAGGCACGGGTACCACATTTGCAACCCATCGATAAGAGGTGAACTAAAAACCGTTGAACCGCTTATAACTTCGGCTTTGATTTTCTCCATCTCAGACGCATGCGACGAACCTTCTCGCTTCACCGAGAAAACCTTCTTTCAATCGTGTACCACAATATCAATGTCTAAACCTGCATGTCTTCGTATGACCAAGCAAAACCTCAATATAGTCTCGTAGCATCCGAATCAACCTTTCTTTAACACTCTCAAGACCCGCTCCTATCTTGATCTCTTTTCGCTTCGTCAAGACTCAAATTCACAACCTCAACTTGCTCTTCGTGGTCAGATAACTCGCTTCTTCTTTCAGAGGCCCGCAAGTTCTCCGGCATTTCACAATCTTCCTCACTTTCGCCTTCGGCTTGGTAGATCGGATTATCAAGTCATATTTAGCACTAACATAGTGTTATTAACTAGATTCGAGTGATTCGCAGTTGTATCACGTGGGTGTGTAAGAAACACATAGCAAGGGGTGATAAAGTAAAGAAAGAAAACAAACAATTGAATGCAAAAGTCCAACGAATTTATTGAATGAAAATACGCAAACAATGATAATAACCTCTGAACGAGCCATGATGCCCCGCAAGGCACTAGGCTTTCAAAGTTTATTGTTCAAACATAAAGAAATACGAAAAGCAAAACAAAACAAAAGCAATTACTCCCGGCTAAAGGAGATTGGTATGACGCCTTCGCCTTCCAATTGTCGAGCCCATGATCCGAGTCGAAGATCCACTTGCCGATGTCAAGCCGTTGTCTTCGCCTTCTATAGCATGGATTCCACTGGCCGATGCGGAAGGGAAGTTGGCCGCACGTCGGCGTATCATCTTCCCGACTTGATGGTGAAGCCTAAACCAGTCTTGTCAGACTTGAAAGGAAGATCGGGGAGCTGACCCCAAACAGTACTACCTCCTTGTTCAACAGCAGCTTGAGCATCTTTTAGTGAGGCCATCCTAGGCGGAACTTTAACATCTTCAGGAGTGACTGGAGAGTCAACAGGCACGACTCTGGGTATTGTTTCAAAAGCTTGACAAGGGGTCTCAAAGAATTCACCCTCCATCTCAAGGTATCGGAATGACTGTAGATGACTGACCATATACTCTTCTTCACCACATACTGTGACAACCTTCCCTTTCACCGGGTACTTCAATTTCTGATGTAAGGTAGAGATGTCCGCCCCATGTATCCAAGGCGCCCAAGTAGGTAAGAGTAGTGGACGGATGTCCATGACAAAGAAAGTGGAATCAAAAGTCCGGGAACCGACTTTAACAGCAGAGTGAGCTCTCCAAGTATCGCTCGCTAGAACCATCAAAAGCTCTCACAATAATGTCACTGGTCTCGTAACCAACCCTTCGACATCAAGCCGATCAAAAGCGCTTCGGTAGGATATTCAGAGCGTAACCGTGTCCACCAAAACATGAGATGTAGTGCCCTTGCATTCAAGAGATGTGCAAGGCTTTGTTATGTTTCTTTCCTAGGAGTCAAATCAAGATCGAGAAGCCTAGGCCGTTGTTGGCAGCCAGCTAGCAATACAAACTTGAATCGATCAGTAGTGTCTTGCACATGAGCATTCTTCGTAAACTTCACCAAGGCATTAGCATGAGCCCGAGCATAAGAGCAAAGCGAGCATGGAAATTTTGGACGAGTCCTCCTAACTGCTCCACAACATTGTAATCACTCTTCTTGATGATCTTCGAATTTCTCCATTTCTTGTTTGAGGTGTCTTCAAGAATTCCTTTGGTACTTCGTTGAGGTGATGAGTCACCGTTCTTTCCTCTAGTGGGATATTGATTGAGTAGCTGGAATGCGAGCCGGAGTCGCAGTGTCTTTGGAGGAGAGATCTCGAGAGAATACCCTTCCGGCTCGTCACCCATCGATCCGTGATGTTGTCAATGTCGGAATGGTAGCTTCAATGGTCGATCTTCAATGGTCGAGGGTCTTGCTTGACGCCATGATAGTAAACATCACCCATAGTTCCAAGGGATAGCTTTGTCGAGGAATATGGAACCGGTCTTGAGAAGTGATAATGAGAGGTGCCACCCTAGGCACGTAATCGCAGAGGAAATTTTATTGTTAACATCAAGATAGTCTTCGGGAAATCGCCACCCCATCCGGTCGCTTTAACATCTTCAATAGGAATCTTGTAACTATCGTGAAAAGGTACTTCACCATGTAATCATATTTTCCACTGGCTGCCCCAAGGTGTCCCACATGATGGATGGGCTGCTCGCATTGTCAATCTTCAACTTAGACATTTCTTCACACCGCAGTGGTTTCGTAAATAGTATCTCACGGTTATCCATCATGCATCGAACACGCCTTCTCAACCAAGCACAACCATCGCGCAGATGGGCACCAACGACAATCCTTTGGGCATCCCGGATTGACACCGCTTGCAACAAATTCTTCTTAATACCATCGAGGAATGGTCAAGTCATCTATGTTGAAGACATAAGTATCATCCCCAACAAAGATTGGAACTCTTGTCATGGTTAGGCATAGGCGCATTGATCACATTCGAGTCTCAACAGAGGGTCAAATTCAACTGCTTAGCTTCAATCATATCTTGAATCTTGTTCTTCGTGAGCCCAACAATTGTCGTTGTCGTGCCTGGCTATTGGAATGGTAAGCACACTTAGCATTAGGATTGTATTTCGAGAGGAAGTGTTGACATTCGAGGAGGATCCTCAAGGTAATCAACCGCTTTCAACATGTGTTGCAAGGTCATGCACAACGGCATGTTGATCTTCAGAACTGCCTTCGTGGCGCTGCCTGCCACGCTGTCTCACCGAGGTTGTGCCGATGTAGGATCGAGATCACAACCGCCCCACGATTGAGCGGTCGGACTTGGCTCGGCTTTTCCGACCATACAAGATTAGCTTCTTTCTTAGCACCAAAAGATCTCTTCAAAGATTTGAAGATGACTCTACATGGATCTTCCCACTCTTGATACCACTTCAATACGTCAATATCACGGTGAATCCGGATGAAGAGTTTCCAATCGATGATTGAAGAACGGGCCTCTGCTGTTCCCATAAACATATCAACCAACTCCCTATTGGACAAGGGTGGTTGAACTCACTCGCTAGATCTCTCCACTTCGAGCATACTTTGAACTTCGTCACACGCCCATACATGCTTTGTAGTTGCATGCGAGTGGGTGTCAATTCAAGATTGTACTCATATCGTCAGAAAGCATCACCAAATCACTCCAAGTACGGATATGGTCGTTTCTAGTCGATAATACCATTCCAACGGGTTCCGACAAACTCTCTTGAAAATAGTGCACCACAACTTTCTCATCATCGGGATTGATCTTCTAGACATAGGACTTCAAATGCAGCTTAGGGCAAGACATCCCATCATACTTGGCAAAAGTAGGAACTTTGAACTTGGGAGGAATCACAACACCGTGAACAAGACTCGATCATCAAAGTTCAACCCGACATTTTCAAGTTTTCCACAAGATTCGACGATCTTCAAGTTGCTTGTACTTGTCATCTTCCTCGAGTACCGCCATAATCGTAATGATCCTCCTCCTTTCTTTGGCTCACGCCGCTCACCTTCATCACCCTTGGTACTCCCTGTATGGACACTTCCTTCGAGAGCTCAATACGGCGACCACTTTAGGACCTCCTTTGAAACGCCTACCCATGTTGAGGAGACCAACAACCTTCTTCTTCTTGTTGATGAGCTTCTTCGATCTTCTTGGCCTTGGACCAAGTTGGTGAACATCTCAAACCGAGCATTCGAGCTTGAAGATCTTTGACAGACTGCTCAAGAGCCATTTCGCTAAAATAAATAGCGAGCAAATGAGAAAACCAATCTCCAATGTACCGTGATGCAATGTTATGCTATGCTATGCGATGTTTATGCGAATGCAATGCAATGTTTTCAAGGACCTAAGAGATTTAAATTTGTTAAACAAGCAATGAACAAACATTTATTAGTACTTCTCATTATTCTTTTCTTTTAAGTACAAGAGATAGTTCAAAGCAATAAAAGAAAACATAAACATCCTAAAGCTCTAAGTCTCCCATGGGCGCTTCCTCTTGGTGCCGATGTAAGTTGATGTTTCGCCTCGTGAAGTAGCTTTGTCAACTCTAGAACTTTCTTCTCGCTATGTAAATCGAGCTTCAAAGGTATCCCTTTCTTCTTAAGTGAATCCGTGATCTCTTCAAGTCTTCAAAATCAGAGGCATGTCGATGGAGAACAAAGATAGGTACGCCACCTATAGCAACAGTTCCATAATTACGTAAAACAGCGTGAATGGCATCATGAGGTTTTGAGCTCGAGCTCTCACCCATTTGAGGTAAGGTTCCCAAGGAATGGAGTTCGGTGCCCCAAAGTCTTGGTATCGCCTTCTTTACCATGCCCCAAGCGTATGAACCTTCGCTTGCACTCGAGATCGTGATTGTAGTCGAACACAACATCTTGGAGAAGCATATCATGTGGACCATCTTCGAGCCAAACCAAACCGACGAGAGCTAGGAAGGGTTGGTAATACCTCCTTATACCAAGGAGTGGTACATTAGGGAATCCTTCACAACGCCATGAAGGTGAAGTCCTTTGAGAGAAAAGATTCCAACGGATGTCGGAATGAGAGTGACATCAACCTTTGAGACCATCTCAACCTTTATTCATTCTTCAAACTGATGGAGGAAGGTGCAAATAAACCACCTTGAAAGTAACGGACACAACACATGAGAGTTCCTTGTCTCTTAGTAGTACGAGTGGAGAGAATGTAGGATGTCTCCAAGTAAAGTAGGCACCGGATTGGGTAAGGAACAACTTGATGGCATTGACATCTATGAATTGATCCGAATTAGGGAATATAACCAAACCATAAATTAGCAAGGCCACAATGTTTTCAAATGCATGGAAACTCATAACTTTGAGGAATTCTCGCTTTCTTAATTAGGAACTGGAAAGTAAACCCTTAACTCCACTTCTAGTTTCCCAATTGGCTTCAATGTCCGAGCGCTTAAGATGTAAGGGATGCGATGTCTTCGAACTTAGGAACCTTTTCCAAACCGTGAATGGCATTTGGTCGAGAATAGGCATCCCAAGTAGCTTAGAGAACTCTTCTAAGGTAGGAACCAACCGATAACTGAAATGTAAAGCAATGGTGTTTCGGATCAAAGAACCGGAATAGGACATGCATCATATCTTCTTCAAAACCGAGATAACCAAATCAAGTAGATAACCATGTCTTTTGATGAACCGAGCATGGTCGGGAATTTCAAACCAATTTTGAGTGAGAAGGATACCCATGAAGTTGATTCGATAGTCTTTCTAGAAGCCATAATCCCTACAAAACAGAGCAAAGATAAATCCCTAGGTCCTTGAAATAGTTAGAAATGATATGCAATGCGAATGATGTCATGATGTCATGTTTAGCACACACAAGCAATTCACACAATGAGCCTAGGTTTAAGGCTTGCAAGAGGTATAGGTGATTACCCTACCAAAAGTTTGAGTTGGTTCATCCTGTCCTATAATAGTAACCGGTTCTAGGAATCTCATATCACGATCTTCCTCAGAGCGCTTATTTCAATACGACGCCAAGTGGTCGATCGAAAATGTCCCAAAAGTCTAATCTCAATGAGCGTAGCATCGAGTATCAACCAACCTCGGTCTACACCAAAGCCGGCCATCTCACTACCTTCTAATGGCCAAGATGGGTCAATTAAGGTTCTAAAAGTTTAGTTAGCGCTTGATGACACCACGCAGAAGCCAAATACTATCTTCAACTTGGGAATGAAGAGTATCGGGACAACCAAAGTGTCACGCTAACGTAGCCATCATGTTGACCGCGTAGTTATACGCCTAACGGTCGCGATGATCTAATGCCACTTACCTAAAAGGAAACCCGGATCCGGGTGTAGGATCCCCCACAAATATAATACCCAAGCAACCCTTAAAGATAAAGCATACAATTCAAACAGAAAGCATTAAAGGTTATCTAGAAATCCCTAAGGCAATTCTCTCTTTAGGGTGTTTCCCAGAGTCGCCAGCCTGTGATACTTGAACTCGACTTTGTAGGATTTTTGTATCCAAATGTGCGGATAGCAAGAGTCGCCACCGACTTTTATTTTTATCCAATTAAGGGAAGGTAAAAGTAAAAAAAGACCTTCGTTAGATTCTCGAGTTCGGAGAATGGTTATGAAAAGGGAAGGTATTAGCACCCTTTCCATCCGTAGTTATCTACGGCTCTTAGTTGCTCTAGATCACTTTTTAAAATTGCTTTCGTGTGTTTGACAAAGATGTTTTGAAAAGGCATTTCGCTTTGACTTTGTAATGACTCATGTAGGAGTGTATACAAAGTGTTCGAAATGTTTTGTTTTGAAAAGAATTTGAACTTTGAAAAGTGTGTGTGTGAAAAGCATTTGATAGAGCGAGCAACTAAAAGACTTATTTACCCACTCGAATTGGTCGCTTTGATGTACTTCTACATTCCTTTAGAATAGCGCTAGCCATACCATTAGTTAGTAGGTAGCTCCATTCGCTGGATGTAAGCGGACATTCAAGGGACATCGGATGGTCATAGAAGGCAACTTGTAGGAAGTATCCTAGCACATTCAAGGACTATCATCATTTTCGAGGCGACAATCGAGGGTCAAGATCATGTATTCGGAGGCGACATCGTGGGTCTTATGATCTTTGTATCAAGGGACTATGATGATTTGTTTGAAGGCACGGTGCTAGAATACCTCTACGTTCGAGGGACATGACCATTTTGAATTCGCAAAGGCAACGAGAGAGAATTACCCTAAGGGGTGCGTGTGTGAAAGAAGTGTGTCAAATTCAGATATTTTATCTTGAAGATTAGTGTGAGCTATGTCCAATTATTATCTTGCCATACACGCCTAATTACTAGCAATTGATAAGCGGAAAGTAAAATGCGAATGTAAAGCGAAATGTAAAGGTGCGGAAAGATAAACCTACGCTGTTACATGGCTTTGGGGCAGATACATAATTAAAAATGCGGAAAATAAAGTCCTAAATTAAACTATTACATCCCATAGACAATTACATTATTGGAAAAAATAGAATGATAAAATGAAAACGTCCGAATCGGGGCAACCTGTACAAAAGTAAGAAATCGGAAAATGCAATATGAATCGAACAAAGAGAAAATGTTAGAAAAATGCAAATTTTAATATGAGAAAATTAATATATGCTGGAAATATGATAAACATATTAAAATAATTTTTTGGGATTTTTTGGAAAAGATTTAATAATTAAAATGCAATTAATAAGGATTTAAATGCTAAAATAAAAATAAAATAAATATGCATGCAAAAATTATATTTTTTAATTTATTAAATTAAATAAACATTTTTATGAAAATAATGTAAAAAGAAAAAATGTTTTTGGTAATTTTTTAATGCAGAATAAAAATGTGAAAAGAATTAAAATTGAATGCAAAAATATTAAAAATAATGGAAAATATGAAAATAATTGAGAAAAGTAAAAAGAAAGGCAAAACTGGTCCAGATGAGGATCGAGCTCGTGACCAGGGAGAGTATCCATGAACAATCCACGCCTTAACCAACTGAGCCATATGTATCAACTGTTTGGAAACGGAACGATTTGAAAATAACACGCGTCGCCCATCTGCTTCCTCCCGCTCGCGCCATCCAGTCATCTTCAACCTTTTGAATTTTTGAAAGGTAGCATCGGCTTTGGTTCGACGCTACAGACCCTGGCAAAATTGAAAACGCAATATACATAATATAAATTATATCTATGGCCATGGTTCGATTCCTTGAAGCATTCCGAATGCATTGGTACTAGTCTTGAGGTCCAATTTTTCCGTTTAAAGGAAACCCTAAATCGGCATAGGAAACCCTAATCATGGCATAACACGATTCAGGCCATGGAAATTCAATTAAAGCACCCAGAAAGTTTGCAAATACATCACTGATCACAAAAACAAACACAAAACATGTTAACAATGCATGAATCAAAGAATACGATTTTTGAAATTTCAAGAACAAACCAAATTCGGTTTTCACGATTCTGGATGTTTTCTGGCAATGTGAAGGTCTGGAATCACTCCTGGGGTATCAAGGAACGTGTTTGGATCCTCAAAACCAATTGAAACGAGCTGGAACAAGGATTGCCAATTGCTTCAAGAACACGATTTTTTCAGTTTGAGAATAGGGTTTGCAGAGCAATTTTTTCCTTTCTTGATAGGTATGCATCATGTATTTATACTGGATGGATTTAGGATTGAATTTGGAAAGAATCAATCAATATTCAATGGAAATCAAATTTGATATTTCCATGAAAATCAAATCTTCAAAGCTTGATCAATTTCAATCCAATCTTGCCTTTCTTGCTCCAATTTCGAATTTGCTGGCATTTGTGAGTTAATTGGACCTTAAGGAAAGAATAAAATCAATCTTTGCCATTAATTTCAATTTTATAATTTATTTTAAGATTTAATTTGCATTTAAATGAATAAATTACAAATTAAATAGAAAAATAAATCAAAAATTCGTGGCTTTGGGCTTGGACACTCCTAATTGCTTGAGGAACAAGTTAGGGTGAAGAAAAAGTAGGCCCATTTGCAAAAGATTTGATTTTTTGAAGTATCTCTCTTTGTGCATTCTTCCAAAATTGCCCAACTTGTAGATGGTGTAACTTGCTCAATTTTCCACATTTTTGAGTGTTCTTGGACTTTTTGGAAAGCTCTAAGAGTCCTCTAACCAATGTCTTTGGTCTCATCTCAATTGTAGTTACCATGCTCAAAATATCTTCAAAACAAAAAGTTGACTTTTTCTTGACTTTGAAAACGACCTGTAATGTTCTGAGCTATACCTCTCAAATGAAGCATTTTTTGGACATTCTTGTGAGACATGAAGTTGTAGAGAATTGAATTTCCTTCAAAACAAGAGGTGGTGGAAAAATTTCTGAGAAAGTATGAGAAAGTTATGATCAGTCAAAGTTCAGCTGACTTTTCATCTAGAAACCCTAATTTAGAAAGTTTGACTTTTTGGGCAAATCTTGAGTTTTCTTGATGAATCATGATCAACCCTTGATCAAATGATGAATGTAACTTCAAAATGAGGATGTTGACCAAAAATCATGAAGTTTGACTGTATGTTGACCACAGTTGACTTTTTGTCCAATACAACTGATTTTCAACCATCTGAGCAATTGTCTGAGGAAACTTGACTTGTAAGGCTTGAAACTTGACATGGAGAATCTTTGAAGCATATGAGGAGGCATGAAGGCCATTGGAGATGTTGGAAATCCATCTTGACTTGAGAGATACCAAACCCTAGTTTGGGTTGATTGTCTAGGAGAGAGTTTGTCTGATCAACTCTTGAGGAATCCTTGAGTATGGATGCATGAAATCTTTTGAGTAGATGGAGGGCAAATTTTGGGGTATGACATGACCCATCGGGAATGAGAACATCTGTACAAGGCAAACTTGAACGTACATGTTTGGTAAAATTGGACACACACAGATATCCAAACAAAGAAACACTTGAACAAAAGTGAACTCGAGTAGATAAGGAAGAGGAATCACCTATACAAAGGCGAATTCTGTTAGGTAAAAGAACATATGTATAAAGACAAACTTCAACCCACATGTCCAGTAAAATTGGACATATGAAGATATCAGGTCGAAGCAACACTTGAACAAAAGTGAGTCCAAAGGGATAAAAATGAGAACACTTGTACAAAAGCGAACTCACATATACATATTCAGTAAAATTGAATGCGTACAAGAATGTCTATTAGAATAATCACTTGAACAAAAGTGAATTTCGAAGAGATCAGCATGAGAACACTTTTACAAAGTGAACTCACATGGGAATTAAGAAGGAGAGCACTTGTACAAAAGCGAACTCATGGGGAAAGATTATCAATACAAAGATGACATGATCAGGGAGACGAATTTTGTACAAAGATGAGCTTAAAGGGGAAAGAGATCGATCTGAGGGACTCTAACAAAGATTACCAAAAAATTGGACTTTAAGAAAGGTACTATCAAAAGCACAAGAACTATAATATCCCTCAGGCCAAAGGAGGGGTATAATTCTTCAAGAGTAGCAATTATCTGAATTACCACACACCAAGTATGGATACTCAAATACTTGAAAAGCAAGAAAGGTTGTACACCGACTCTTACTCACACTCTAACAACGATACAAACACGAGTAAAATAACCGAGATCTTGCCTAAGCAAGAAAAGTCTACAACTTAATGGGAAAGAGGTGACACGACCTGACCGAGGAAAAACACGTCACAGAAGACTCCACTGGAGAAAAGATGGGTTCTCACGAGACACTTAATTCGAAGTGGTGATTTAAGGAAACAGAAAACCATTGAGAAAATCTTGGGGATAAACCGCATAGATTGTTTATTTCTTCTGGATATATACAACTTGGTTATTTCTGACCAATAACATAATTGGCAAACACTTAATATGCATGTTTGAATTTTTATGGCGTAATGCTCCCAATTAATGGAACGCTACATGTTTAGAGTGGATGTACTACAATGAATGCATGCCTAAACAACTACATGAGAAGTAATAGTAACAATGTTCGGCCGCTGAAAAGCCCTGAACATCCAAGAAAGAGATCCCACTGAGAAGTGGACTTTAAAGAAAACACTTGCAAAAATAAATTGCAATTCCAAAACTAGGAATAATTCAATTGGGGAATGATCAGGTTGAGATTCCAACTAAGTCTTGACTTCCTGGGGAGAAAGTCGTCACTCTTCACTAAAGATGCAGAAAACCTATTTGATGAATTCTTCTACCTTTACTGGGGAATTTGGAAACGTGGAATTCTGAAGAATACTTCGCTGGGGATAAACAATCATATTGAGTAGAGTCCACAGAACATCTACAAGCAATTACAACCATCTTGAATAAATCAAACGGTATTAGTCTTCATTTAAGAATCCATCCCTTCACGAGGATAACGATCTTTACCAAGAATCCATCGGGGAGATATAACAACTCCCTATATCCGGAAATGATGATCTCAACAATAAGACCACACTGGGGAAACCTCAGCTGAGGAGTGCGAGATATTGTGGAAGTACCAAAACAACCAAATGATTAATCCTCATCGGGGAATGAGAAATCCGTTTCGGATATACAGCTCCACTGGGGAAGCAAATACTCTTGTCTCAAAATGACTATTTTTCGAGAGCATATCTCTTGATGATGCTCAAGATAAACCTCAAACATAAGAGTGCGACTTACATCGAGGAATAAAATCAATCAGTCGGGGCGTGACTTGTATTGGGAGCTTTTAATGTGCCAAGGCGCAATTGACTGGAGAATATGATAATAATTCATCTGTCAAAGCATAATTCACTAGGGATAAATTAACCCAATGGCCTTCTTGGAGATGACTTATGCTTTAGAATCATCCTCACCCAACATTGATACTTGCACTGGGGAATAAGAAAAATCCAAGTTGTTTAGGTGTGACTTACGTTGGAGAATATGACGGACCCAATCTTATCGAAACACAAATTATGTTGGGGATAACGATCCGCTGAAGAGCGATTCACAGGAGATTATTTTCCATGTTGTCTGAACTTCTCCACTAAGGATACCACACTATCCACTTGATAGAATATCTCAGCAAGGAGACTCTCGAACAACCATACAACCTACCGAGTAATATGTAATGATATCCCTTCCGCGAAGTGATATCCTCTAACTTCAACTGGGAATATACAACGGCGTAGAATGCTGGAGAAAATCGAATAGATAAACGTCACTTAGGGGTAATAATCATCCAACTTGAACAAACGGTTCCATTAGAGAAGCAGAACTCTAACCACGTACCTCTTTATCTTGGATAATTGGAAATCTTCCAATAATCAGGTACAAGTAACCTTACAAGATTTCTCTAAAGAGAGATAGACTACGCCGACCAAATTATAGTGGCATAAAAATGCGGAAGCACACCTCATTGGGAACAAGTATCTTTGCCCAAAGTGTCCTTTTTGAGAATACATCTTTCGACAAGATTAGTCTTGTTGGAGACACCCCCAAACAACAGTGTGACTTACACCAGGGAATATGACAACATCAATCCGTCGAAGCATGAATCACTGGGAACAAATCAACCCATCAGGTCCTTCTAGAGATGAATTCTTCTTTAGAATTAGCTTCACTACGGGTAAACCCGAATTGACATGCGGTCTTTGAGTGGGAAGAAAAATGTGGTGCTGGTGTCATACTCTACCGACCTTCATTATTCAATTTAAACACTTTCAACTGTGAATGAATATCAACTACTTGCAATAATACAAATTACAACGAAACCTCCAAGCACATAGTGTATTACAGAAAGACAACTTGCCCCTGCATCTTCGGATTCTGAAAAGATCTTTCTCTAATCAACGAATTCTCAAAAAGATTAAATCTTGGCAAAACTGCCCCCATTTGATTGAACTTTGAGGGATATGATCCCAACCTGAATGCCCCAGATTACTCATTACTTGAGAGATTTTTTGAACCTCGACCTAACTTTACCGGATTGATCATCACTTTGAGAGATTATCTAAATCTCGACGTAACTGCCCCAGTTTAATCATAACTTTTCCATAGAGCGTTACATGCTTTTCTACCCTTCAAGGGGTCAAACACTGAGATACTTCTGCTCAACTGAATACCATCATTGGGATATTGCTCCTACTTCGCGGGTTTTTAATAATCCAATTCTTCACCTTGTGCTCTCGGAGAGATGAGAGACTCATGGATTTTTAAAGACGAAACCTCATTAGGGTAATTGTCTTACATATGGAATGTAGTCTAACACACAATTGTGCTCGTCAACACAATTTGCTTTGTACTCAAGCAGATACTTTAAGGAATCCATCTCACGGGACCAACTGAAAGTGATACACCATTATTCAACAAAGACTTTTGGGCAATCAAAACTTTCACACAATTTGTTTCAAATCATTATTCAAACTGGTCTTCTTATACTCAACAGGGTCAATATAAGGTGTTTCCCAGATTAAGGTCACTCTTCAAAAATGGTTTACTCTTCAACACATCCTGAAGCAATTTTTCTTGCGGGATAATCAAGTTTTTCATCTGATGCTCATTATGCAAGCTTACTTGATGTTTAAGCACTTATTCATATGCAAAGAATGTTTTATTCTATGAATGATAATTCTAATGCGAATCATATGCTTGTCTTGAAGTAATTTTTTTTTATTGAAAAGATGTCGAAACATCAAATTTTTGTTCAAAGGAAGTAGAAGATGGAGTGATACCAACTAAAACTTTTTTAGCAAACCTCCTAGGAGCCAGGTTACCATACTCTCGGTATAGTTTCGCTTTAAAATTAACCCATGCTTCAATTAGAACTTTTCAGGGTTGTAACGTGGCCTGGTTCACGGTTTTAGAAAAAAGGATTTAAGGCTCAAAATATTTGGTGCCCACCCATTCTCCGTGATGTTCTCCACTCCTACGTTCAGTTAACTGCAATGAGCATTCATATTTCACAGTGAGTCTACAATAATTGGGGAACCAACGAGGTTTTTTTTTGGACAAGGCAGTCACTCACCTCTTTCATTTAGTGTTTGATCACACAACCTTGTTCTCTGATTTGCAATTTCTTATTCTTTCTTTTCTTTTCTTCGCTTTTTTTTTTCTTTTTTATTCTTTTTTATTCTTTTATTCTTTGAACAAGTCATGTGAAGCTAAGTCATTCGAATCTTTGTTAAGGTGTGACTACCTTATTCTTTGGTGAACGAGGAATACCCATTGGGGTTTTTCCATTTTCCTCGACCTCTTGATAAACGAAGGATAACAATTGCGATTGATCCTTGCACTCTCTTGGTGTAAAATACATTGAGCATACATTGATTACATATTGTATGTCATGCATTTTCATTTTTAGTCATAAAAACATCATTAAATATGTAAATTAACTTGCATTTTCAGGCATATTTTTGCATTTATTTTCATTCAAACAACTTTGAATTTGTGCATTATTTGCATATTGATTTGTTTTTATTTTTTTACCTCATGTACACAAATTAATTTCCAATCATTATTCATTTCAAAACCAAAAGTAATGTGAATTGGAAATTAATTCGGTACATGGATTTCGGTGTTTCATAAGCCTTTTTAGGCAATTTTGTTCATCGAAACTCACTTTTCCTCAAAGGTTCAAGCTAACGATATATGTTCCCAACGTTTTGGCATATTTTAAAACCGTTCATGATGGTTTCGGAACCAAATATCAAGTGAAACATGCCTAAAGCGCTATCGCTTCCCCGCTCCTTTAAGGTCCGAAAAATGTCGCTTCCACTCAGAATTAATTAAAACCGATTATATTTTTGAATGTGTTGACGTTTTTCGAAGCAACCATACAATTTTTAATCGATTCAAAGAAGTTGATATTTTCGCTTCGATTTCAGATAAGTTCTTTCCCAAGCCGATTTTTGTGATTTTATTCCACTTCTTATATGCTTATACTAGTGTATTATCATGTATATAATCGGTTTTGCATTAGGTACTTTCTTTATAGCATTTGCTTTGTTAATTTTGATACTTTATTTCATGTGCGAGGTACATTGAGCCTTTTACTATTGATTTAGATATGTGGGATGTGTATCTTGTCGCTTGCACACATGTGTGTGCATTAAATTGTCTTCATCTTTGGGTTTTTACCTTCTTGCAGGTGTTCCGATTGATTTAGATATGCGGGATGCGTATCTTGTTTCTTACACACACGTGTTTGCATTCTATTGTCTGCATCTTTGGGTTTTTACCTTCTTGCAGGTGTTCTGATTGATTTAGATATGCGGGATTCATATTTTGTTGCTTGCACACATGTGTGTGCATTCTATTGTCTACATCTTTTGGTGTTTCTACTTTCTTGCAGGTGTTCAGATTGATTCAGGATATATGGGATATGTATCTTGATTGCACACATGTGTGTGCATTCTATTGTCTGGATTGCAATTTTGTGCATGTTTATTAGTTTCAGATGTGTGGGATACACATTCCGATAAGGCTTTGATGCTTCTGTGCATTACTCACTGGTTTTTATTTATTTCCTGTCAGCAGTACTTGAAGTTTTCTAGAGTATTTCTTTGCTTTCTATTGCTTACGGATTATTATCCGTTTGGTATTTTCTATACCTTTTATTGCATTCTTTTACCGCTTTTCTAGAGAGCATGAGAAGTAGGATTTTACCGCTTTCTATTTCCATGAGAAGTAGGAATAGAGATGCATGATGGAGATTCCGTAGTTGGAGCATGTTCAAGAACCCCTCTAGTTTATTTAAAGACCCGTTTAGGGCAATTATGTTTGCTACTTGTGTGTGGTTTGTTTAAAATCCTCTTTTGTGCATAGGGATGTACTTTCATTGTGTGTTTACATTTGTGCTTGCATAGGTCAAGAGTGGTTAGGCATACCACTAAGTGGAACCACCAATAAAGACCCGTTTTGAGATCTACAGGTGATATATATGATGATGATATAATGGGCACACTGAAAGGGTTCACAATCAACCCCCGCACATTTCTAGTCCGTGTTAGCTTCAACACATGCGAATCGTGTTATTTCATTTATCGAAACACTTAATAATGGTTCAAAACTCCTTTTCAAAGGTAAAAGCAACCAACCTCACTTCAAACCTTTTTTTGCCTCTTGGCTCTTTTTGTGTTTAAAACCTTTTCATAAAGGGTGTTCCCTTTCAATTCCAAACAAATTGCTAGGTGTGCGTGTGGCCGAGCATAAGACTTCTTATAGATGCAATGCCAAGCACGAGTTGCAATTGTGAAGATGCATAATCGAACTTCCCATAAAAAAAATTGCAACCCACCAAAATATGTGAGCCGAACTACGGCGCTCTGACTTTCCCATTGCACGAGGGAATACGTAGGTGTCTTGTCACGGGGCTCGACCAAGCAAACTTTGTAAATACTTTCTTCTTTTTCCCGTGTTTGTTTATTTTCTTTATTTCATATGCATCGTAGCAATTACGTGTTAGATAGATATAACACACCTTTTAGATAGAGAGTAGAAGTGGATATCGTAGAGTACTACAGGCGTGTGGGGTTGCTAATACCTTCCCCTTGCGTAACAAACTCCCTTACCCGGTATCTTGGTTGTAAGACCATGATTTCTCCCCCTCAGGTTTACTCTATGTTTTCCTTTCTTCTCGCGGGATAAAAGACGTTCGATGGTGACTTCATTGATATTTTATCCGATGATGTTCAGCCAGGTAGTTTCAGCTAGCAACTTCACTGGGGATGTCCAGACCACTTGTTGGCCCGTTTAGGAGTCGATCCTAGCTTTTACTTTCTTTTCTATTGGGTTTTTATTTATTTACTTGCTTTATCGCACCATCCTTTGTATGTTTGCATTGCATCCAATGTGACATTTTATCGCTTCCATATATTGTATCGGCTGTTGTGCTGGATTTGTTTATGGATTGGGTGGGAGTTACCATGAGGTAAAAGGCCCCGTACCCTGCCAGAGCGACATGTAGGAACACATAGGACTAGAGTGGAACATGACAGTTACGAATGTAGATTTATTAGTGCGGTCATGTCGTCCATGCTCAGGGGAGGTTTCAAATAGGATGTTATTGTCATCACGTAGGTGTTATGATGGTAGTATTCTTGGGGGAACCTGATCTTGGAGTTACCTTGACCTTACCTAAGCCTTAGTTTCATCCGTGAGTGGGGCGGGATTATCATATTATTATAGGTACCGATGTTGACTGTTGGTGAGTTGATATTGATGGTGTCTTGGAATTTTCTGTTGGTGACTATGGTTCGATTTAGTGGTATTTTCTATCCATTACTCTGTCGTTACTCTATTTTATTCGACCAGATCAGAAATAATACAACAGATACAATGTCATGGAAGTCGTAAACCCATGATCAATTCATATTTGTAACTGCATCATAACATGTTTATTATCTAAAAGAAATGTTAGAAAAATATGTTATTTATCTAACCCTGCATGCATATTATTTCTAGGATTTTATGTGATCATTATCAGCATCGGGATGGATAGTGACAACCAGACCAACACCGAAGTTCTCAAGAAATCCGCGGTTTATTCTTTCTGCTCATTTGACATTTTCGAAGTGAGAGCCATAGGCGCTTTTGTGGACGGACCAATTGACAAGAATATCAGAGAGACCTATGGAAAATTCTTTCCCTTGCTAATGGAGGATTATGAGTTTTTCGCCATGCAATCCCTGCTTCAGTTTTATGATAGTGAGATCAAATGCTTCACTTTTCAAGATTATTAATTAGTACCTACTCTAAAAGAATATTCCTTCCTCGTGGGTCTTAATATCAAAACCAGTATGCCATTTATCAGAGTGCCTGATACTCCTGATTTCGAAGCCATCGCTAAACCGCTTTATTTGCACGTTATGGATGTGAGATATAATTAGATTCCTAAAGATTGCACATGTGGGCTCCCATTGGGATTTCTCTTGTCCAAAGCTGATGAATTTGCTAGGGATGGCTATTGGGGAAACTTTAATGCTATTTTAGCCGCCATGATCTATGGCACAATGTTCTTTCATGTTGTTGAAAAGTTTGTGGATTTTTTTGCCATATCGGTATTCATGAACAACAATTTGGTCCCTACTATTTTAGCTGACACCTATTATGCCATTCATTCTCGAAATGGTAAGAATGGATGTGTCATCTCTTGCATACCTTTACTTTTTTGGTGTTTCAATACGCACATGTTGAAGAGAGGGGCATTTGTAGACTGTGCTTAGTCCATGATATGGTCCCGCCGGATCGTCGCACTTATATCCTATGATATAGTGTGGAACACAATGTCGAGTGGAGCCGAAATTTTTGTCAATTGTGGAGAATTTACAAATATTCCGTTGATGGGAACTAAAGGATGTATTAGTTATAATCCTATATTGGCTCGACGTAAGTTAGGATATACAATGACAGAAGCACCTACTTATTGTTAAATAACATAAAGTGTCTTCTTTGCAAAAGACGAGGATCCGGTTATGTTGAATTGGGTTGTTGCTGCATAGCGCCTACTTCATATAAGGGGCACGATTTTCTTTGGCCAGAAAGGAAACTATGCGCTTGATCCTTGTGTGAATTGGTTGAAAGAGCGAGTCACAAAGGTTTTGTTACCCTTTCGAAGGGAAACACCGTTATATCCTCAACTTGATGCTATAATTGAAGATCTTGCACCAGATGTTGCCTCTTTTTCTTCATCATTTGTTACTGCTATGTCGGGATTTGTGCATGTTGAGCTCCACAAGCAACTCCAATCGGATAATTTAACTTTGAAAACACAACTGCAAGCCCAAGCCATGGATCTAACATTCGCTCTACAAGGAAAGAAAAAGTTATCCGTTGAGATTCAGTAGAAGGGCCAAGTTTTGATTGCTTATGGCTTACTCGAGAAGACCAAGAGGGCTAGAAGCGGAAGTTCCTTTTCCTCCAAACAGTTGACCAAAGAACTTGAAAAGACCCAAGAAAGGTTGGAAAACATGCAAGTGGCTAATGGGAAACTGAAGGCAAAACATGGTGAAGAGATCCGAGTCTTGAGGAAGCAGCTCCGCAAAGAAGAATCTGATGCCAAGAAGTCTCTCCGACAAAAGAAATAACTTAAATATGAAGTCTAGAGTCGACAAAAGCAGATGGTTATCCTTTCCAAAGAGGTTGAAGAGTTGAAGACTCTGTTGCAAACATCTAGAGAGGAAGGATACGCAGTGCATGCCATGCTCAAAGGTCGAGATATCTATATGTCTAGGTTGATTGCTGAGATCCAGGAGCTTAAAGCACGATTGGATTTGTATTAGTTTGGTGCAAACATTATCTGATCTTATTTGTATTTTATTTGTTATGAATCACCGCCAGACGTGTTGGACGGGATTCACTTAATATGTTTGTATTAATACTCTTTGATCGTGGATTCTTGTATGAATTTCATTTCATCCATGAAATGAGAAGTTGATTTCCAAATTGATTGAGTTCTTGGTCTTGATGATTATTCTGTCATTTATCCTATCATTATTCGATGCTTGATGAGAAACGCAGGAACATCCTGGAAATGATCATTTCATGAATCATGTATAACATTCATACATATAAATCATGCATAACAGGTTTTTGATCGGAATTCTTATCAGTGGCTTCTACTTTTATTTAGCAGAAAATTTCCAATTCAACCTTCCACCATTACTCAACAAGAAGCAACGAACACCGACAAATGGAGCAAATCCAAGCAGACATGGCAGCAATGAAAGCACAAATGGAAGTGCAAATGGCTCAGTTTATGGAAGTAATCACTACCATGAACCGAGGTCAGCAATAATTGAGAGCTTTAGTGGAAAGAACTCTTCTGGAGGTTAAGCGTCATGATAATCCGTTCGATGATTTCTCCATGGGGAAGCCACGTGTAGATAATGTTCAGAACAATAATTGTTTGGTTGTTAATGATCACCTTTGTGATCAGGGTCTGCACCTGAACAATGGTTGATTTCCACCACCTCCACCATAGGGACAATATTTCTACGATGACAAGATGTAGGGGCATCATGGTAGGGTCCTCCCACGCTCTCAAGTTCTTGATTTTGATCAAAATGAAGAAGTGTACTCTATTAATGGTAGTGAGGCCATCTTTCTCGCCGAGGACCAGAAATATTGTCTGCTGGAGGAAAGATTAACGGATGTTGAAGGGTAAAAGATGTCTGGTTTGGATATTTCTGACTTGGGGTTGGCACCCAGTGTTAGGCTCCCTCCGAAGTTCAAAGTTCCAACTTTTGATAAGTATAATGGTGCAACCTGCTCGAAAATACACATCACTGCTTACTTCTGTAATATGGTTGTGTACACTGAGGATTAAATACTTCTAATGCATTTCTTCCAAGAAAGTTTATCTGGAGCTTCATTAGAATGGTATATGCACCTCGAAAGAACTCACATCATAACATGGTGTTATTTGGTTAATGCCTTTATTCAGCAATATCAATTCAATATCGATATGGCTCTCAACCAAACTCAATTGCAGAACTTGTATCAGAAATCTGGCGAAACATTCAAGGAGTATGCCTAGAAGTGGCGTGAGATCGCTGCTCGAGTTCAACCACCTATGATGGAAAGAGAGATGATAGACATGTTTACCAGTACTCTTTCTGGGAAATATTATGTGGCCCGCAATACATTTGCCAAATTTGTTGAGATGGTTAGATATGGTGAAATGATTTAAAATTGGTTGAAATCGGGCAAGATTCAGTATACTAAAGGTGGTAGTTCTTCAGGTCCAAAGAAGGCATTCGGTGTTTAACCTAGAAAGAAGAAAGGGGAGACCAGTGCTGTTTATGATAGGGGAAATCGGGGAAATCCGAAGTAAATGTTGTGACTATTTCCACCTCTTAGCCGCAGGCTCAACAAGTGTCGCGCTAATAATATGAAAGACAACAGAACAACCATGCACCTAGAAGGTTTAATGCAATCCCAATGTCTTATGCTGAGATGTTGAGGCGTTTACTTGATCTTAAATTGGTGACTATCAGGCATGCATTTGCGCCATATCCTGTTGATAGATATCCAGCAAACTATGATGCAAATGCTAATTGAAAATTCCATTCTGGTGTTGTGGGGCACAATATTGAGAACTTCTATGCATTCAAGTGTAAGGTACAATATTTGATTGAGTCAAAAGCTATTCAGTTTGATGCCCATCAACAGCAACCCGGGCCTAATGTCATTCAGAATCCAATGTCGCAACATGCCGGAGGAATAGTTCAATCCAGTATGGAGGATGGTGAAGTTCTGAATTTGATCATGGATGTTAATTTGGTGAAGACATTGTTGCCTTTTATCAAAGAGTATCTAATCAAGAGAGGCGTCTTTGTGGGCTACGCGTCTGATTGTGTTGATTGTGGGAATTGTTCGAATGGTTGTGAAAGTTTGAAGGTTGGTATTCAGAATTTTATCACCATTGGTGAATTGCAGTTTGACCGGATTAAAAAGGGTAAGAAAGGTGAAGCAACACAATATGTGTCTGTGATTTCCATTTCGTATACTCTAGTTGTCATCTTTGCACCTGCAAAACCTGTTCCATTATTGATCACGAGACCTGGTCCTATTCCGTATGTTAGCGATCAATTTTTGCCTTTGCACTACAGATAAGATGTTTACAACCATATAATTAAACAGGAAGATGGGTCTTCTTCTGGTAAGAATGAAGATGAACCAAATGTTGCTAATACTGATAATTTTGCCGACAGTGGCAGAGTGACCAGAAGTGGTCGGATTTTTATTTCTCCTAATGTGCCAACTAATGTAGATGCTTTAGCGAAAGCTAAAGGCAAGCAACCGGAGAAAGAGCATGAGTTGCAAGTTTCTAGTTCTGATCTAGCAAAGGATGTTGAAGAAATCATGAGATACATCCAAAAAAGTGACTTTCATGTTATTGATCAGCTCGCTCAAACCCCTGCTAAGATTTCCATTCTCTCTTTGTTGCGTGATTTCGAAGCACACAAGAATTCCTTGATGAAGTTGTTGAGTACCGATTTTGTCCCTCAAGAGATATCAGTCAGTCAATTTGAAAATGTTTATGAAAGCATCTCTTCCAGCAATGGCCTGGGTTTCACTGACATTGATCTTCCTCCGGAGGGCAGGAACCATAATAGAGATTTACACATTTCTATGGAGTGTTGAGGCACTACTTTTTCTCGTGTCCTGGTAGACACCGGTTTGTCTCTGAATGTAATTCCAAAAACATCTCTAATGAAAAATGATTATGCTGGTCTTGAGTTGCGTCCCAATGATCTAGTAAGGAAATCTTTAGATGGGTGAAGACGTTCAGTTTTCGGAGAAATGGACCTTCCTATCAAGATTCGTCCCTGTCATACCCCAATTTTTGACCTAATATACCACCTTACATTTGCATCATTTGCATAACTAACAGCTCAGACAACATTAATCGGGTGTAACTTTCACAGGTCAACATTAGGGTTTCTTCAGATTTTCATCTGATTCAAGAGGCGACTAATTAGGGCTTTGATCGGGCATGAGTATTCTCTGACTTTTTGAGCAAGAAATGAATTTTTTGGATAGAGATTGGTTATCATATCTTAGATACAACATCTTGACCTAATTTCTGGATTCAAAACATCACAGAAGTTCACAGACTTCATCAGTCAATTTCAGAAACATCTGATGAAAATTCATCTGCACAGAAAAGTCAAACTTTGACTTTTGGTCAAATTTTTCAAAACAAAACTTTTTCAATCATCAAAATACTTCAAATGATCCATCATGATCATAAAAATTCAAAGAATTTGAAAAAGTCAACAAAAAGTCAAAAGTTTCAACACTTAGAAAAATTTCTAAGTGTTAAAATTTCTTATTTTTTCCAAACTTCATGCCATTTTTTCACCTAGTTCCATTTTGAATTGGAAAAAACTCAAAACATGAAAATTGTAGCTCTTGAAACAAGCTTTCCAAAATGTCCAAGAACTCTCAAATCCATGGAGTCTAGCTATACTTTTGAAATTGAAACATAAGGCTCCATGAACATGATTTTTCAAGGTCAAAACTTCAAATTATAGGTCATTTTGAGATTTCTTCATCTAGAAGCATTGCCACCTTGCCAATTCAAGCTTAGAGCTGATAAATATCAGCTAGATATAATTGAGATGAGATAAGATCAATTGGAAGATTTTCACACATGGTAAAAAGAGGAAGCTTCCTTTTTACTTTTGAAAAGTCATTCTTACCCCTTAAGGCAACCTTGAATTTCCAATTGCCATGTACTCTTGCCTAACATTTTCAGAACCATTGGCCTATAAATAGATCACCATTTCAAGTTTAAATCACACCAAAGTAATGCCAAGACATACTTTCCTTCCACTTTCTCCAATTTCTCAAATCATAGTTCAAATGAGAGGAAACTTGCAATTTTGAGAATTAGTAAAAACTAGGGAAAGTTTTGGTGTCAAACACATTTCATAGTCAATATATAACTTGTTTGAAGCTTAAGATTAACATAAAACAAGCTAGAACTCATAATTACATTTCATGTCACATAAGCTTTCAAAACTGCCTTATGATTCGAATTCTTGGTTTGGTTGAATTAACTTGTGTTCCAAGCATCCAAACATCATCCATAAACATCATAGGGATGATCCAAATCATAAACAACTAACTGTAACAGCTTTAACACGATTTCCAATTTCCATTTTTGAGCTTATGCAGGTGAACTTGTGTAGCACGATCCAGCTTGATTCAAGGAGAACAGACCATCCCTATAGCTTCTACATAGGCCGATGATGCTACACCAATCCTAAAACCAGCTCTGGAAACACTCAATCATCATCTTCGATCTCAACTTGAACAGGTTAGAACATGAACTTGGTTATCATGATTCTTTGCACTTAAGTGAAAAAACTCTTGGCCAATCTCTTTCTGCACCTATCACGATCATAAGCCCTCAAAAAAATCAAAGAATCATCAACTATGCATCATTTAATTTGAAATCTTAGTTTCTAGGGTTCTTCGTGATTCTAGAAATTCAAACGTGCTAGACTAAAAATAAATGCAATTAATAGTCATCTTCGTATTCCTTGTGAAAAATCGAGCAACTTTCATGTTTATTTCATTTAATTTCATTGAGAAACGAAGATTGTAGCTTGAATTGAAAAATCTGAGGATCGATGGAGACGAAGAACACTGCGCGCGTGTTCTTGAGTTTGAAAATTCAAAAATTCCAATATCTTGTTTACACGTGTTTTGATCCATAAACACAAACGCGCGTTTGTCCCAGTGGTAGCTAGCTTGCCCGTAGTGCTTTGTGCCACGTAGCCATCCCAATGGTCATGAGTTCAACTCTCCACAAGACCATTCTTTTTTAAAACTTTCATATTTTTTCATGTTTTTTCACAAACTTTCACATTTTTTTAACCAATCAAAACTCCTCATTTTGAGGTGATTTTTTGGACACTTGTCAATAAATGTATCTATTTTATGATAGTGCAAAAATTTTCAGAAAAAAACTGTCATCTGATTATATTTTAATCGAGCCGAAAACGACGTTCTGAGCACTTTTCAAAACACTTTAAAAGGTGAATTTTTCAAGTTTTCGACTTCCGATTCTTTTCAAAACTTCTCATAAATGAACCTCACATTTCAAAACATTTTCAAAATCATTTTTCAAAACTTTTTATCAAACTTGCATTTTTTACCATGATCGGTCCGATTTAAACGATAAAATCAAATTCGTTTTCTCTCGAATTTCTTAATCGATCATGGGCCTCCCTTACGGTGTAAGTCCCAATCCTTTTATGTACATATTCAATTTTTCTCGTACATACTCAAATCATCATTGTTAATATTCAAACATAAACAAATTTCTTTCGTTTGTTTTCATTCGTTTGTTTATACACCGAATCCATTGGTTCTAGGAGAAGAATTATTCCCGATAAAACTTCTTTTAAACCAATGGGCCTCCCTCACGGTGTAAGTCCCATAACATTATTTTTATGTACATAATATTTCTTTGTACATATCAAACTTTCTTCAAATACATACAAATTTTTATCTGTACATAACACAAATACCTTTTATACTCAAGTACAGACAAACTTCGATCGTTTGTTTTCACTTCACTTGTGTATACACAAACAAAACATTCTTTTATGTGCATACATATTTTCTTTGTACATATCAAATTCTTTTAATATACATACAAATCTTTGTCTGTACATAATACAGATACTTTTCACAGATAAACTTCGATCGTTTGTTTTCCGTTTCATCTGTATATATACACTGAATACCATTGATATTAAAAGGAGCATTATTCCCTGTGAAACTGCTTTTAAATCAATGGGCCACCCTTATGGTGTAAGTCCCAACCCTCATATGTACATCCACATCTCTCTGTACATAAATACTCGTTCGTGTACATATTTACTTCCTTGTACACAATTCAAACTTGTAAATAATCAAGTTACGCTCGTTTAAAACGTTCGTTTCACAAACACTTGCTTATATTTACTTCATAAACTCTTGTAAATAAACATCATGCATTGTTTATATTTCCTTCATAAACTCCTGTGAATACATATCACACACACGCACACACTTGTTTATACAACTGTCTAATTATAACATAACAATTAGTCTAACCAATAGGTTCCCCACAGTTGTAGCCTCCGCTTGGGCTTTATACAAGATAATTCATCCCCTGCATGAATTTAGCCTCCGCTTGGGCTTTATACAAGATAACTCTCCCCACAGAGTTTAGCCTCCTCTTAGGCTTCATATAAGAAAACTCATTCATCTGAGTTTAGCCTCCGCTTAGGCTTCATATAAGACAACACTCCCCTGTTGAGTTAGCCTCCTCTTGGGCTTCGTTCAAAAGAACTCCTCATTGAGTTTAGCCTTCTCTTGGGCATCATACAATGAAAGAGACCATAAAATCTCTTAACAGCCTCCTATTGGGCTTCCAATACAAAGAATCACCCGCGTTAGGATAGAACCCAGAGAGTATAATTTCCCGGTGAAATTGCTGTTCATTCCAAAAGGATGGTTTCTCGGTGAAATCCCCTTTAAAACAAAGCCAGCCATACCCTATAGCTTCCTCTTGAGCTTCATACAAGGACCCTCGACGACCCTCGATGACCCTCAGAATGCCTCCTCTTGGGCTAACAATACAAGGACCCATGGGCTTCTTAAAAGCATCCCTCTAATCCAATCAATTTCTCCTCGAGATTTAGACTTTTATCATCTCTATGGAAGAAGTATCTCATCTATCACATCACATACAGTCAAAATGTTTTTCAAACTTTTTCAAACTCTTTTCAAACAAAAACATCTCTTAAATGTAAGTGGTAACGCTTGTACACTCAAGAAAAACACCCAATGCTTACAATTAAAAGATTCAATCATCTTTTTCAAAACATCTTTCTTAAACATGTAAGTGGTAACGCTTGTACACTCAAGCAAAACACCTATAACTTACGATGAAAGATTTCAATCAATCAAACTTTTCAAAATGTATGTGATGAAATAGATTAGATACATTTTTCATTAAGATGACATTTGTCTGTCTCTTACTAACATCCCGTTGCTTTCCACTAGCATAAGTGGGAACTACGATTGCTCTGACTTTCTCAATATCCTTTTGAGAATACGTAGGCACAAGGTCTCATCCTTGCCGAGCAAATTTCTTTCTCCCTCAGACCAAAGAAACCATAGATCCCTTTAGATCCGAGCTACAAATGCTCTGATTCCCACTAGGGGATATGATTGCAGAAGATCCACAGATCTTTGCGAGCACAATAATAACAAACAATAGGATCCCACATAATCTATCCTTCTTAAAATCCCAAAGGAGAAACTTTCCCAATCATAGAAATAACAATTAAAACACACAAACATATCAAACATATTCATATATAAAGCTATAGATAACTATATATATTTAGGGTGCTCCATCTATTCCCTTTATATAACAATCCCCTTACTCGAATCTCCCCAATGCGTATGCCTAGTTTGCGCTAGTCGTTACGCATATCAAAATCAATTGAGGGTATTAACAACTTTCCCCTTTTTCATAATCATTAAATCATCTTTCTTGTGTTGAAAATAATAAAGCTTGATGCTCGCGGCATCTTTATAAACAAATCAAAAGAGTAAATTGTTTCGAGAATCAATTCATATTCGAATCCTCTACCACCAACACCCCAACCTGTTTACAACTACTTTCTTTGTAATGGATATTCAGCCGACCTACTGGTTCTTGCTCGGTGGTCCATGGATCCATAAAGTTGGGGCAGATACTTCCACTCTTCACCAGAAGCTTAAGTACCCTGTCAATGGGAAAACTATCTCTATCTGTGTGGAAGAAGAGTACGTCATATGTCACCTCACTTTGGTCAGATATGTGGAGATTGATGGCGAAGTCCATGAAACCCCGTTCCAGGGATTCGAAATCGTTCACGTGATCAAGACTCCTCAACAAGAGGAAAAGAAAAAAAGACAAACTTGAGTCTTCTATGTCTTCTTTCAAAGATGCAAAAACCGTAGTCGAATTTGGACGCCCTAGAGGTTGGGGCAGTGTGGTGGAGGTGACGCCAAAATTCAATAAGTTTGGTTTGGGTTTCAATCTCTTGATGCGCAAAAAGATCCTCAAAACGCCTAATTTGGATACTCCTGTCAAGTTCTCAAGCGCCAATGTCGGTGCTGAACAAGTGAATGTTGTTGATGATTGCGACAGTGAATACGACATCGACAAGTGGATCCGCCCAAGCGTCCCAGGTGTTGAGCTAAACAATTGGACTTCCGAAGACTATGTCCTAGTAACTATTGTCAAAGAGTAATTCCCGATTGTTTCTTTTATCATGCAATAATTCTTGTGCCCTGCCCAAGGCACAGTGAATCATATGTAGGCCCCCCTTGTTTATATGTGCAAATTTTATCATTAAATAAATAATGTCTTTTTCATTCAAATATTTTGTTCTCTATCTTTCAATTTTACATCACAATTTTAAAACGCAAAATGGAAATACTTTATTTTTCTTTTATCATCTAAAAAATCTAAAATAAGCATAAAATTAATCATGCAAATTTAATCCCACTATTCTAATGGATCCCTTCGATAATGACTCTGCTATTACTTCTTATGACTTTGATAATCCGATCAACCAAGTCAAAGAAGAAGGCGAGGAAGATTGTGAACTCCCTGAAGAGTTAGCAAGGTTATTGAAACAAGACGAGAGTATTCAGATATCTTTGCCTGGTCTTACGAAGACATGCCCGGGTTGCATACCGATATTGTTATGCACAAGCTACCATTGGTGTTCGACGGTGCCTCTAATGCTTTGGGTAATGGTGTTGTTGTTGTAATCCCTTCCCCTTGCGGTCTTCACATTCTGTTTACATCTAGAATCTATTTTGATTGTACAAACACCATGGCTGAGTATGAGGCTTGCATATTCGGCATCGAGGCTGCAATTAATTTGAGAATTAAGCACTTGAAAGTGTATGGAGATTCAGCTCTATTAATACTCCAGATCAATGGTGATTGGGAGACTCGTCACTCGAATTTGATTCCTTACCGTGAACATGTTATGAAGTTGAATCCTTGCTTCGAGGAGATCACTTTCAATCACATTTACCGAGAATAGAACAATATGGCTGATGCTTTGGCTACCTTGGCGTCCATGTTTAATGTCAAGTGGGATAATGAAGCGCCCTCGATTACCATTCAAATATTGGATGAGTCATCCTTCTATTTTGAGGTTGATGTGGAAAAAGATGGTAATTCGTGGTTCTATGACGTTAAAAGATACCTTGAGACTCAAGAGTATCCTGAGGATGTATTTGTGACAGATAAAAGTTCTTGAAAAGGTTCTCAGCAAAATTCTTCCTCAGTAATGGTGTGTTGTATCAAAGACATCGTGATGGGTTATTACTCAGATGTGTTGATAAGAATGAAGCCGCAAAGGTCATTGAAGAAATGCATGAGGGCTCATTTGGAACGCATTTCAGTGGGCATATTATGGCTAAAAAACTTTTACGAGCAGGATACTACTAGTATACCATGGAGGCTAATTTCTTTAATCATGCCAGGATTTACTATAAGTGTCAGGTGTACGCTGACAAGGTACATGTGCCGCCATCACCTTTGAATGTATTGACCTCTCCTTGGCCATTTGCTATGTGGGGCATTGATATGATCATGAAGATTAAGCCGACCACATCCAACGGACATCGTTTTATTCTGGTTTCCATAGACTACTTCACCAAGTGGGTCGAAGTCGCGTCTTATGCAAATGTCACCAAGCAGGTGGTTGCCAGGTTTATCAATCACAATATCATTTGTCATTATGGGATTCCTGATAAGATCATTACCGATAATGGTTCGAATCTTAATAACAAGATGATGAAGGAGATTTGTGAGTCCTTCAAAATTAAACATCATAATTCATCCCCGTATCGCCCGAAGATGAATGGTGTTGTCGAAGCGGCGAATAAGAACATAAAGAAGATTGTGCAGAATATGGTAGTGACCTATCGAGATTGGCATGGGATGTTCCTTTTGCTTTTCATGGTTATCGGACTACCGTGCGCACTTCGACTAGGGCAACCCTTTTTTCTCTAGTCTATGGCATGGAGGCAGTGTTCCCCATTGAATTTGAGATTCCTTCATTGAGAATCATGAAAGACGCAGAGCTTGATGAAGATGAATGGGTGAAAAATTGACTAGATCAGGTGAGCCCCATTAATGAGAAGAGATTAGCGTCTGTTTGTCGTGGGCAGGCTTATCAACAGAGGATGAGAAAAATGTTTGACAAGAGGGTGCAACCACAATACTACAAGCTAGAAGACCTCGTTCTGAAGAGGATAATTCTTCCTCAGGGTGATCCTCGGGGCAAGTGGACGCCAAATTATGAAGGATCATTTGCTGTAAAGAAAGTTTTCTCTAGCGGTGGCATGATGCTTACAATAATGGATGTAGAGGATTTCCCACTACCCGTGAACGCGGATGTAGTCGAGAAATACTTTGCATAGACTTGTTCATTAGATAAAGGAAATAAGGGCAAGAGGCTACATCCTGCGTCGGATCAACGGTTGTACCTCGTGTCTATATCATGGCTACTATGAAGGGCAAGAATCAGTCCAGTCATCTTTTTTGGGAAAAGCAAAGTGATGAGATAGTCGGGGTTATAAAAGTGATAGAAGGGTTGAAACCTGATGAGGATCCGTTGTCGCATTGCCATGCATTTTAGGTTTCCTCTTATTTTACTTTTGCAATTGCCTCATTCCATGAATTTCCTCCTAATGCACTTGCCTATTTACAAACCCATTTTCTATCAATATAACGTGTTTTGTTTGTCAATTAATTTCTTGCATTTTACTGATTTGTTTGTGAAAGATATTCAAAGTTTTGTGATAAAATATTTCATGTAAAAACATTAGAGGTTCTATCATGATGAGAAAATTATGAATTTACTTTGAAACTTGCGTGACCCGGGTGGCAGACAAGGTTGTCATATCACACCTGGGGCATTCCACTAACAGTGTGTTGCAGGAATTTTAGCTTGTTTGCAGGTAGTCGATGCACCAGTGCAAAAGTCAACAACACTTCCTCCCCAGTGACCTCTGATGAGAGATCCCAAAGTGAAGCTATGTCTTTCGAAAATGGCTAGACTCAATGGTTATCATCAACATGGTATCCCTGCTGAAAGTCTCCAGCGAGTGTCGGTTGGATTCTCAAATTATCCCCGGTAGAGGATTCTAGCATCTCATCTCCAATAAACTCTAATGGAGATTTCCCAGCGGAGGCTATCTTGCAAAAGAGGTGAGTCTCAAGGTCGTTGGTAGAGTATCATCACAGAGCAGTGCATGAATCCCCAATGCAAGTTGTTGGTGCCTATTCCATATGAAATTCCCCAGTGAATGTCCATTGGATTTTCAAATTGATCTAATAAAAGGCTTTGGCCTTCATCCCCAATGACGAATGTGTTTGAACCGTTGGTGAAGGATTGTTATCCCTAGTGAATTACTGATGAACGGATTCTCTCCAACAAAGTTCCCCATGAAGTGTACACCCAGTCGGTTTTTGCATGTTTCCAATGGCAAAATCACATCCCTCGGCAAGTCAGTTTGTCAACTGACCCTCCATTGGAATTTCCCTTTATTCCCCAGTGTATGACTGTCAGTCTGTTCTGGTTATTCTCTATTCGAAGTTGGAATGGACCAATCATGATGTCCCTAGTAAGGTTATACCTTACTTCATTCCTCAGTTGAAGCATATGAAAGGGAATCCCCGATGAAGTTGTAGCTCAATCAAGTCTGCATCATATTCTTTCCAGCAAATGGGTGCGCGAGCAATCATCTTCTTTTCCAACTGAAGCCATGATGTGGATCTGATATTCACGACAGATGTAACAGTGGAAGCTCTTCTTCAAGTGTTTATGATCACTCCTTAGTTAATCGTTGTTCAACGAATATTTCCCCCAGTTGCTATGCAATGGTTACCTTCCCTAGGAAATCGTATCCCCAGGAAGTATGTTATTGAATTTCCCTAGTGATTGCTGAATCAGTGATGGTATTCTGCTTTGAAAGAACACTTATGTGTTTTTCCCCTAGTGAAGCTTGCAATTTGAGCCTGATCAAGGTGTGACCTGTGGTCACCGGTTATTCCCTATTTTTATTTTTCACAAACATGCATCATTGCAATGTATTACTCCATAGAAAATTCATACATTGCATGGAATTATAAGCCAGAATCAATAATCTTTATCCCCAGTGATGCTCCTAATCCTTTTTTAGGGCTGGTGTGTTGAAAGTCCCAGCGCGATTGATTTATTTGACATGACTATATCCCTATGAAGTCTAGTTGATGTTCCTAGTCTTATTTTCTTTGTTGTATCCCATGTTTTCGGGATCAACATGTTCCTTGTTCTATCCCATGTTTTCGGGAGCAACATGTTCGGAGTGGGTGGGACGCTCATTTCTCCTGTTTCAGGGCACAAGGGATATGTGTTTTCCTGATCGAAGTCTAGTTGATGTTCCTAGTCTTTTGTTCCTTATTGTATCCCATGTTTTTGGGAGCAACATGTACGGAGCGAGCGGGATGCTTGTTTATCCTTTTCAGGACATAGAGGATCTGTGTATCCCAATCAAAGTCTAGTCGATGTCCCTAGCCTTTTTTCCTTGTTGTGTCCCATGTTTCCGGGTGCGAGGGGATCTGTGTTTTCGTGATCGAAGTCTAGTTGATGTTCCTAGTCTTCTATTCCTTATTGTGTCCCATGTTTTCAGGAGCAACATGTTCCTTGTTGTATCCCATGTTTTCGGGAGCAACATGTTCGGAGCAGGCGAGATGCTTGTTTCTCCTTTTCACAATAAAGGGGATATCTGTATCCTAATTGAAGTCTGGTCGATGTTCCCAGTCTTTGTTTCCTTGTTGTGACCCATTTTTTCGGGTGCAAGGGATCTGTGTTTTTCTTATTGAAGTCTGGTTGATGTTCTTAGTCTTTGTTTCCTTGTTGTGACCCATGTTTCCGGGCGCAAAGGGATCTCTATTTTTCTAATCAAAGTCTAGTCGATGTTCCTAGCCTTCGTTTCCTTGTTGCGTCCCATGTTTCCGGGCACAATATTTCCCTATTCTTTCATAGTTTGGTTAGTGTTTCCAATCCTCGCATTTATCTATGCAGACACAATTTTTTGGAATTCAGAGTGTAAATTTTTGAGTCCAATTTGTATTCAATCACCTTTTACCTTGTTTCTTGGAAGGCGGGATGCCAACCTCGCTCATGGTTAAAGGATGATTTAATAGGGGAAATTGTTGTACCCCAAAATTTACCCTCTTCATTTTGGTATTTCTGGATTATAAATTCGTTATCATGAACATACATACATATATACACATAGGATTGATCATGTGGTTACCAGGTGCTGGGCATCTCAAATTGTGAAATAAACTGTGCGTTTCGGTTATCACATATCATTTCGAGCAAAAATCGGTATTTTTTTGGCTTGTGTGCTTGAGGCAAGATTTTTTGGTTAGAAGGTCATTTTGGGTTGGTTCTACAGGAATTAGAATCATATCAATAAGTTATCTAGTTTATTTGTTCAGATCGGAGGCTGTTTCATCGAGAAAAAAACTTTATTTGTTCATTTCTTAATAAAGCGAATTTTGGGTTTTTGGTGCGTTTCGGGTTCTCCGGAAGGCATAACACTCAACTCGTCTTGTATTTTCTGATGATTCTCGATTGGAAAGTCCCTCTCACTATTATCTACAAGTTTTGTTCACAAGTCGGAAGCAAATTATGGGAAGAAAGACTCCAAAGAAATTGATCTTTCAAGTGGGACAAACTGAATTTTAGTGTTGAACCATGTTCTCGGTACGCTAAAAAGGTCATAACTCCTGGCTGGGATATTAAAACTGAGCGGGGCTGGTGTCTAAAATTTTGTATCGAAGCCCTCTCTTATTTTTATCCACAAGTCCATAGTCAATTTCTTACCAATCAAGAGCAGTTTTGTATTCTTTGAGATTGATTTTGAGACGAACTGAGCATTTTCGTCTGATACGCGATATTCGAAAAAATCATATCTCGCTCGATTTTTATCGAAATAATGCGGGTCCATTGCCAAAAGTTCATAATCAGATTGGCTTCGTTTGTTACAGAGACTCCGAATTTGGATTTTGATCAGAAGATCCTCATTCGAGGCTATTTCTCTGAAGAGCGCAATGAAAACTCTACACGTGTAAGATGCACGAAAAGTGTGCTGAAACTTCAAAAATTCATATCGTCTGGACCGTTCGTCCAATTGAGTCAAAATTTTGACTCACGAAAACAATTTCTCCTTCTGGACATTTTTTGTTTAGAGACCGACTTCAAATTTTGCACGAATTTGGCTGTTTTGGACTGTGTACGAAAATAATTCAGATAATTGCGATTTGGGCCTAATTGTGGATCCAACGCACTCCAAAGCCCAATTTTCTCACCTATAAATATATTTTCCCTCTCACAAATTGGGAAAGGAAATTCATTTGCTAAGTTTTCACCTAAAATCTCATTTTTTTCTCTCTCTTAATTCTCTCTCAATTCACAAAAGAAAAAGGAAATAAAATTGAACTTGATTTTCCCTCCACCACCCTTGCAACCGAGCTCCTATGTAGCCACCACATCGAGCACCGCACATCCACTCCAGCCACCGCCCTCTCGCTAGAACTGACCGGGCTTTCTCACTAGGAAAGGAACCAGAATTTCCAATCGCTCCTCCGCGTATCCGATCGCTCTTCGTCCTTCTTCTCCGCGGCCGCGCTTCTTCCCTCTCCTCTCTGATATCGCCTTCATGAAACCGGCCATCATAGAGGCTGGGCTCTCTTCCTCCCCATCCAGCCTCTCTCAACCAGAGCCCTTTCTCACCCTTTTCTCCTTTGCCAATCGGTCTCACCTCTCCTCTAAGAGGTCGGTCTAACTTTTCTTCTAAAAGGAAGCTCTTCCTCTCATCATATCAAGCCTTCCTTTATCATTATCTCATCAATTCAAGCTTCGATTTATTGATTTTCCTCCAATTCTCCGATTATTCTTCAAGATTCAAGTAAGTAGCTTATTCCTTAAGCACTTATTTTAATTGATTTTTCAATTTCGATTTTTCTTGAATTTGATTATTGGAATTGATTGCATTTATTGTATGAATTATGATTCTTGAATTGTTGATTAGAAATTGATTGAATTGAATTTGATTTTCGAATGTTATTGTGTCGGTGTGAAGAAAATTGAACGTAGAGCATGCATATACATGTATAATTTGTTTTTCTTTTCATTTAGGGAAGTTTAATTGATCATTTACATCACATGTATCATGCTCATGCATTAGGTTGCATCTAGGTGGATAAATTGAGTTAGATTCATGTGAAATAAGGCTTAATTAGTTAACATAATTGTGTCGAAATGTAGTTTTAGGTATATTTTAGGTATATTTTAGTTTTAGGTATATTTAAACCATATTTTGTATGCTCATGCATTGATCTATAAGTTCCTTGAATAATTGAATAAAGTTTATGTGTCGGTGTTTGGTTTTAGTGACTCGAAACATGTCGGTGTGTTGTTTTTAGGCACTTTTTCATGTGTTAATATTACATTCTTGTTTGTATGAAATTAAAGCATCATGATACATCACATTCTTAATTTTACGTGACCCCGATCCATGTTTTGCATCACTCTTAGGTGTAGAATTTATTGAGCATGCATTGATTACATACTGTATGTCATTCATTAGCATTTTTACTCATATAAACATCATTAAATATGTAAATGAACATGCATATTTTTGCATTTATTTTCATTCAAACAACTTTGAATTTGTGCATTATTTTGCATATTGATTTGTTTTGATTTGTTTACATCATGTACACAAATTAATTTCCAATCATTCTTCATTTCAAAACCAAAAGGAATGTGAATTGGAAATTAATTCGGTACATGGATTTTGGTGTTCCATAAGCCTTTTTAGGCAATTTTGTTTATTGGAACTCACTTTTCCTCAAAGGGTCAAGGTAACAATATATGTTCCCAATGATTTGTTATGTTTTAAAACCATTTTTGATGGTTTCTGAACCAAATTTCAAGTGCAACATGCCTAAAACGCTATTGTTTCCCCGTTTTTTTAAGGTCTGAAAAACGCCGCTTCCACTTAGAATTAATTAAAACCGACCATACTTTTTAATCCATTGACATTATTGCAAGCAACCATGCGATTTTTAATCGATTCCGAGAAGTTGACTTTTTCGCTCCGATTTCATAAAAGTGCTTTTCCAAGCCGATTTTTTTGATTTTATTCCACTTCTTATATGCATATACCAATGTATTATCATGTATACAAAAAATTTTGCATTTGGTACTTTCTTTCTATCACTTGCTTTGTTAATTTTGACACTTTATTTCATGTGCGAGGTACATTGAGCCTTTTACGATTGATTTAGATATGAGGGATGCGTATCTTGTTTCTTGCACACATGTGTGTGCATTCTATTGTCTATGTCTTTGGGTTTTTACCTTCTTGTAGATGTCCTGATTGATTTAGATATGCGGGATGCGTATCTTATTGCTTGGACACATGTGTGTGCATTCTATTGTCTGCATCTTTTGGTGTTTCTACTTTCTTGCAGGTGTTCGGATTGATTCAGGATATGTGGGATTCGTATCTTGATTGCACACATGTGTGTGCATTCTATTGTGTGGATTGCAATTTTGTGCAGGTTTATTAGTTTCATATGTGTGGGATACACATTCCAATCAGGCTTTGATGCTTACACGCATTACTCACCAGTTTTTCTTTGTTTCATGTCAGTAGTACTTGAAATTTTCCGAGGTATTTCTTTGCTTGCTATTTCTTACAGATTATTATCCGTTTGGTATTTTTTTATACCTTTTTATTGCATTCGTTTACCGCTTTTTTAGAGAGCATGAGAAGTAGGGTTTTACCGCTTTCTTTTGTCATGAGAAGTAGGAATAGAGATGCATGTGGGGCTTCCGTAGTTGGAGCATGTTCAGGAACCCCTCTGTTTTATTTAAAGACCCGTTTAGGGAAATTTTGTTTTCTACTTGTGTGTTGTTTGTTTAAAATCCTCTTCCGTGTGTTTACATTTGTGCTTGCATAGGTCAAGAGTGGTTAGGCAAACCACTAAGTGGAACCACCAAGAAAAGTCCCGCTTTGAGATGTACAGGTGATATATATGATGATGATATAATGGGAACGCGTAAGGGTTCGCAATCAACCCCCACACAGTTCTAGTTCGTGTCAGCTTCAGCACACGCGAATCGTGTTGCTTCCTTTATCGAGTCAATATTAAAAGTGGCAAGAGTTTCCTATTCTGACTCTCCATGCTTTGTGATGGGGTTCGAATTCATTGATTTGACACCCGCACTCATATGCTCCTCAAACTTGATAATTCATATCATGATGTGATACCTTTCTCCCATAGGAAACTCCTGTTTGACAACGGTTTGTCTCGTCGTTGGCTATGGTTTTCCTCCGTAAGTCGGCTCCTATTTGACTCTAGTATTCTTGTTACCATTGAGGCTATGGGACTTCTTTCTTCTTCCCTGCTTATGTGTGAATCATTTGTTTGTGCATTGCATTTGATTGTGTACTTCTGCCAAAGCACTTGCTTGCCTCATCCCTTTGTATCCCTTGGTTGCTCAACCAAGGTGGATGTTAGGATAGTTTCCCTAGGTTTGCTCGGTTAGGATAATCTTTGAGCATAGACTTTTTTATCCTCAACCATAGGGCCATCTTTGCATGATAACATTATGGTAGAACTAGTTAGTCTCCCTTTATTTGTTTTCTAGTTTCCTTTGCATCCTTGAATGTAATAAAACTAAAACTTGTTTTTTTTATTTTATTTTGAAAATCAAAACATTTAATAATGGTTCAAAACTAATTTCCAAAGGTAAAAGCAACAAACCTCACTTCAAACCTTTTTTCGCCTCTTGGCTCTTTTTGTGTTTAAAACTTTTTCATAAAGGGTGTTCCCTTTCAAGTCCAAACAAATTGCTAAGTGTGCGAGTGGCCGAGCATAAGACTTCTTATAGCTACAACGCCAAGCACGAGTTTTAATTGTGAAGATGAAAAATCGAACTTCCCATAAAATAATTGCAACCCACCAAAACATGTGAGCCGAACTACGGCGCTCTAACTTTCCCATTGCACGAGGGAATACGTAGGCATCTTGTCACGGGGCTCGACCGAGCAAACTTTGTAAATACTTCCTTCTTTTCTCCTTGTTTTTTTTATTTTATTTCTTTCATATGAATTATAGTGATTAAGTGATAGATATATATAACACACCCTTTAGATAGAAAGTAGAAGTGGATACCGTAGAGTACTACGAGCGTGTGGGGTGCTAATACCTTCCTTGCATAACAAACTCCCTTACCCGATCTCTTGTTCTTAAGACCATGATTTCTCCCCCTCAGGTTTACATTGATATTATATCTGATGATGTTCAGCCAGGTAGTTTCAAAGACACAAAACAAAAATAGCTTGCAAAAATTTCAAAAACAAACAGACTCAAAATAGGACATCCTATTAAACATCTTTGCAGAAACAACTACAAAGAGTGACCTCATACTTAACAACGTCTGAACACTACCCTTTGTCCCTATGTTTGCCACAAGTCGACAAACATAACCTTCACAGACTCTAAACTTACCCATATCCGAACACAGGACATGAGAGCAAGACGAACAAAGACACAACGAAGAGTGAAGGGAAGAAAAAGAAACAAAAAGACACTCTATATACCTGAGCAGCCGTGCTGATTAATTCCTCCTTTTGGACATTACATTTACAAGTAGTTGCTGATACTAGTAATGTCTTCAAACTAGAATAGTAGTTATGCATTTCCAGAGCATACTACTCTAAACAAACTTAGAATATTATTTTTCTAAACCAAAGATAGAACTGCCACTTCAAGTAGTTGTTGATACTAGTAAAGTCTTCAAACTAGAATAGTAGTTATGCATTGCCAGAGCATACTACTCTAAACAAACTTAGAATCTTCTTTTTCTAAACCAAAGATAGAACTGCCACTTCTGAAAGAGGTGATAGAATATCAATATTCATATTCCCAAGTCTCTTTCACAGACTATCATCAACAATGATGTTATAACATCATTTGGGACATCCACAACATTACTACAGAACCTATCAGCTTTGGTTTTGGAATCACCATCCAAGAGATTTATTTCCATCCACGCCCTTTAACAAAACCCTTATTCTCATAAAATAAGGACATATTTGATTTTGGTCCTCACAATTCTAGAAGCACTCTTGATTTGGAATTGTCATAGTTTCCAAAGTAAGAATCCTTTACTTACTTGTTACACAAGATTCAGATTGCCATACTCTGTAACTTGTTATAGAAGAAACCACATTTTCAACCATGCATATGACCAAAGATAAGTCTGGACCTTATCTGCGTTCCCTTAATAGTTGGTGTCTTCAACAGTTGTGATGTTACATTGTCATACCCCAAAATTTGCCCTCCATCTACTCAAAAGATTTCATACATCTATGCTCAAGGATTCCTCAAGAGTTGATCAGACAAACTCTCTCCTAGACAATCAACCCAAACTAGGGTTTGATATCTCTCAAGTCAAGATGGATTTCCAACACTTCCAATGGCCTTCATGCCTCCTCATATGCTTCAAAGATTCTCCATGTCAAGTTTCAAGCCTCACAAGTCAAGTTTCCTCAGACAATGGTTCAGATGGTTGAAAATCGGGTGTATTGGACAAAAAGTCAACTGTGGTCAACATGCAGTCAAAACTTCTGATTTTTGGTCAACATCCTCATTTTGAAGTTACATTCATCATTTGATCAAGGGTTGATCATGATTCATCAAGAAAACTCAAGATTTGCCCAAAAAGTCAAACTTTCTAAATTAGGGTTTCTAGATGAAAAGTCAGCTGAACTTTGACTGATCATAACTTTCTCATACTTTCTCAGAAATTTTTCCACCACCTCTTGTTTTGAAGGAAATTCAATTCTCTACAACTTCATGTCTCACAAGAATGTCCAAAAAATGCTTCATTTGAGAGGTATAGCTCAGAACATTACAGGTCGTTTTCAAAGTCAAGAAAAAGTCAACTTTTTGTTTTGAAGATATTTTGAGCATGGTAACTACAATTGAGATGAGACCAAAGACATTGGTTAGAGGACTCTTAGAGCTTTCCAAAAAGTCCAAGAACACTCAAAAATGTGGAAAATTGAGCAAGTTACACCATCTACAAGTTGGGCAATTTTGGAAGAATGCACAAAGAGAGATACTTCAAAAAATCAAATCTTTTGCAAATGGGCCTACTTTTTCTTCACCCTAACTTGTTCCTCAAGCAATTAGGAGTGTCCAAGCCCAAAGCCACGAATTTTTGATTTATTTTTCTATTTAATTTGTAATTTATTCATTTAAATGCAAATTAAATCTTAAAATAAATTATAAAATTGAAATTAATGGCAAAGATTGATTTTATTCTTTCCTTAAGGTCCAAGTAACTCACAAATGCTAGCCAAATCAGAATTGAAGCAAAAAAGGCAAGATTGGATTGAAATTGATCAAATTTGAAAATTTGATTTTCATGAAAAAATCAAATTTGATTATCATTGATTATTGATCAAATCTTTCCAAATTCAATCTCAAATCCTTCCAGTATATATACACAATGCATATCAATCAAAAAAGGACGGAAGAATTGCTCCAGAACCCTAGTTTCAAACTCAAAAAATTCGTGACCTTCAAGCAACTGGCAGTCATTGATTCAGCTTGTTTCAAGTGGTTTTGAGCATCCAAATACATTCCTTGCCATCCACTGAGTCGATCCAGACTCTTACATCGTTCGAAACCATCAAGAATCAAGCAATCCCAGTTTCGATTTGTTCTTATTTTTCCAAATTCGATTATCAATATTCATGCATTATTAACTTGTTTTGATTGTTGGTTTGTGTTTAGAATCGAGTTTGCAAGCTTTCTGGGCAAGCCAATTAGATTTCCATGGCCTGAATCGTGTTATGCCATGATTAGGGTTTCTGGTATCGATTTAGGGTTTCTCTATACAGGAAAAATTGGGCCTCAAGACCTATACCATTGAATTCGGAACAACGTCCTGAATCGAACCATGGTCTTAGATGTCATTTATATTACGTTTGCTTGATTTTTTGAATTTGCCAGGGACCTTAGTGACGGACAATGGCCGACGCTAGCTTCAAATATTTGAATCGGGGACGATGAAGATTCGCGCGCGGTTGAGGGAGCCAGGGGACGACACTTGTCTTTGTTTCACTCGATCCGGATTTCAAACACAGATGCACACATGGCGCGTTGGTTTTCAAGGTTTGAAGTGGTCACGAGTTCGAATCCGTCCAGGGCCAGTTTTTACTTCTTTTCACAAACTTGCATTATTTTTCATGTTTTCATATTTTTAATATTTTTGCATTATTATTAATTCTTTTCACAATTTTATTTCTGCATTATAAAATTACCAAAAACATTTTTTCTTTTTACATTATTTTCATAAAAATCTTTATTTAATTTAATAAATTTAAAAATATAGTTTTTGCATGCATATTTATTTTATTTTTATTTTAGCATTTAAATCATTATAAATTGCATAATAATTATTAAATCTTTTCCAAAAAATCCCAAAAAATTATTTTAGCTTATTTATCTTATTTCCAGCATATATTAATTTTTCCATATCAAAACTTGCATTTTTCTAACATTTTTTCTCTTGTTCGATTCATATTGCATTTTCCGATTTTCTTATCCTTTCACAGGTTGATCCGATTCAGACGATTCTTCCGTTTTTATTTTACTTTTCAATAATGTAATTGCTCATGGGTTGTAATAGTTTAATTTAGGACTTTTACTTTCCGCACTCCTAATTATGTATCTGCCCCAAAGCCATGTAATAGCGTAGGTTTATCTTTCCGCACCTTTACATTCCGCATTTTACTTTCCGCACCCTTATCAATTGCTAGTAACTAGGCGTGTATGGCAAGATAATAATTGGACATAGCTCACACTAATTTCAAGATAAAATATCTGAATTTGACACACTTCTCTCACACACGCACCCCTTAGGGTAATTCTCTCAATGCCTTTCGATTTCAAAATGGTCATGTCCCTCGAACGTAGAGGTATTCTAGCACCGTTGCCTTCCAAACAAATCATCATAGTCCCTTCGATACAAAGATCATAAGACCCACGATGTCGCCTCCGAATACATGATCTTGACCCTCGATTGTCGCCTACGAAAAATGATGATAGTCCCTTCGAATGTGCTAGGATACTTCCTACAAGTTGCCTTCTATGACCATCCGATGTCCCTTCGAATGTCCCGCTTACATCCAACGAATGGAGCTACCTACTAACTAATGGTATGGCTAGCGCTATTCTAAAGGAATGTAGAAGTACAATAAAACGACCAAATTCTGAGTGGGTAAACAAGACTTTTAGTTGCTCGCTCTACCAAATGCTTTTCACACCACACACTCTTTTTCAAAGTTCAAATTCTTTTCAAAAACAAAACATTTCCGAACACTTTGTATACACTCCTACATGAGTCATTACAAAGTCAAAGCGAAATGCCTTTTCAAAACATTTTTGTCAAACACATAGAAAGCAATTTTAAAAGGTAATCTAGAGCAACTAAAAGCCCGTAGATAACTACGGATGGAAAGGGGTGCTAATACCTTCCCTTTTCATAACCATTCTCCCGAACTCAGAATCTAACGAAGGTCTTTTTCTGTTACTTTTACCTTCCCTTAATTGGATAAAAATAAAAGTCGGTGGCCACTCTTGCTATCCGCACATTTGGATACAAAAATCCTACAAAGTCAGTTCACCGTATTACATACATCTTCATGTAGGACGTTCTTTTATTTACATCACTCTTAATGCTGAATTCAGATTTCCACACATCTATCACACAAATATCCAGCTCTCATCAAGATATTTGTCAACATTTGTATGTTTCTCTTAACAAGGAATCAGCTCTTCATATTATCACCAGATAGTGTTGCCACACACTCTAAACTTGTGAAGATTAAAACCGAACTCAATATTGATATGAAGCTCATATTTTAGCATGAATACATAAGAGAAATACTCAGTTCCAACAGAGTATATGAATTTTGCACTCAAGCTACACACTAGTAAGTACTTAGTCTCCTGTCAAAGTACTTACTAGTTAGTCAGTTAGAATTCTCTACTCACACTAGATGACCCTGATTGATTACTTCTTCACACTTTACACTTACTTCTAAGCAACAATACATATTTTCATGGTTGAAGACACTTAGGTGATGTTCCAACATCTGATACAACATCATCCTTTATAGTATGGTTCTGAGGGTAACATCCATACTCACACTTAACACTTAGGGGGGAACCATAGGAAGCACAACAACTGCCAACTGATCAAGCTCCATGATCAGACAATCAAAATAATCACTTGGTAACATAAGCCACATCTCAATAAGCTTTTCTTCAGACTTTCATTCTGACATTGAGATGATGGGTTATGTATTCTGTACCTGCAGAGGAGATTCCCTCTACTAGGTTTCTGGAACAGACTTGCCTAGGCATGACACAAAAATATGTAGATTCTGCAAAGTAATATGTCCCCCTTGATTCTTCCAGACAATACCCTTCTAAGACAACATTTAGGGCAATCAACAATCAGGACAATTAATCACTATGGTTGGAACATAGTTTTTTGCACCAAATAGAGTCTGTTCTATGGTCATGAACAAAATTCCACACTTTTGGTTTCTTTGATCAAAAGGATATTCCAGATACTAGCTCATCTTTATTTCACATAAAGGGATTGTAGAATGTACCTTTATGGGTCTTTTTACTTTCATTAAGCTCAACTTCTATACTCCCATAAGCCTAGGTTAGAAATAAACTGACATCTGGAGTAGATAACTTGTTGATCGTATCTTGATTAACTAATACAAAGCATATGTCTTCTCTTCCAGATCAGGAGCAGGTTCGAAACATATGTATTCAGACTATATTTGTTTAGCACCCAGAACATTTGTTCTTCAACTGGTAGCTGCATACCTGTTGAGATAATGTTCTAATTTCCCATAGAACATTAGTTCCATCTCCTAGAAACACATCATCCTTGCTAGTCTTTAAGGGATTTAAACAAAATGTAGATGTGTATGAGGATCATTGATCAATTGATACTCATCAACTCTATTAATAAATGTCTTTATGAGTGGACTTGAGGAAGATTTCAAGTACCGTTGACACTTTTAATATAGTTAAAAAATATGCCAAATATTTTGTTGAGAAAAATAATCCTAGAATTCTTCTTGTACTTTAAGGGTTGTATCAGAAGCTATGCAGCGGAATATAGTCATACTTCAACAGAATTTACACAATGCTTACTCCATTATTTAATTGTAAGCATGACATTTAAAAATAAATCAACCCTACAATACACTTGCTTCTTCACCGAGCAATAGACTAGACATAACCAATATCATGACTAGAAGGAAACACATAAGCACAAGAGTTACCTCATCACAATCTTCACTTCCTCCATAAATAGGTTCATCCTCCACTTCAAGGGACCATACAATATGAACACTCCTTGTTCAAACAATCATCTACCTTGTACACAACTAGAAAGTATCACCCATGGATCTCATCAAGAAACAGACAGCCTTCCTGCTCTGATACCAATTGAAATTCTGGTGCAACCACAGACTCAGATGTCATATAAGTATGTCTTGACATCTTATCTAATACTATAAAAACTGACAAGGTCGAATTAAAATTAACAGTGCGGGAAACAAAAGAAACACACAGAATTGTTCACCCAGTTCAGTTCAAACCAACCTACATCTGGGGGCATACCAAGCCAGGAATGAAGTCCACTATTAGTACTACTAATTTAGAGTTAAACATCCATGTTTACACCCTTCACTTAATCCCTACCCAATGACCCTTTTACTTAGGTCCTCCCTATATATGGAATATCCCCGTTCCACTTCCAATCATCGCAATGATGTCTAGCAGTAAACATCCCAACCACAACATCAACAGCTTGATATCTATCAACTCTTCAAAGACAGAAATAGTTTGGAGAACATCGCTCCAAACACAAAACAGTCAAACTTGTGAAGCAAACAAACTTAGAATTTCTTCACAGCTTCTTCCAAGGACACAACTACACTTATTACTTCAAAGCTTCTGAGTGTGTAAAATAATCCTCTTGCTTACAAGCTTCGAGGTACAAATCACTGACCATCCCACAATCCGGGTGGTTCACTTACATGGCTAACCCTAAAGACTACATCTTTCTAAAACCGACTAGCTTTCTAAAGCTAGGTTAAAAGTGCTTATTTACCCAACTGGATTTGGGCCTTCAGATAACAGCTTGAAGCTGTAACAAACTGCAGTAACAAATTTTCTACAGAAAACAAACAAGCAAATAACTTCTGCTACAATCAAGGTCCTTGCTAATTTTTCTCCTTAGCTCTTGGACCTCCACAAATTACTTCAATATCACGCCACATATGATTATACAATATCTTAGGAATATTATACATTAAAAACGTAACACAATTCAATCTCTCAGCTCAAACACGATGTCGTGACATCTTCTTCGACATGTTGTTCAAGATGTTGAAACACTTCAACACAACTTGTTTCTTCATTAAATAGAAATTCAACCTACTTTCTCCTTACAAGTTATAAATTCTATTTAAACTATTGCTGCTATATTAGTTTTACCAAACATAAATCCAATCCTAAAACTAGAGAATTAACAGTATCTTTCACTCATACTTGGATCCGTTTGTGGTCATATTTATTGATGATATCTTAATATATTCCAAATAAGAGGAGGAGAATTCTGAACATCTTCGTATCGTGTTGCAAGTGCTAAGAGAAAAGAAGTTATATGCAAAGTTATCGAAGTGAAAATTTTGGTTGGAAGAAGTTAGTTTCCTTGGTCATGTTATCTCAGGTGGTGGAATTTTTGTAGATCCATCTAAGGTAGATGCAGTGTTGCAGTTGGAAACTCCGAAGTCAGTCACAAAGATTAGGAGCTTCTTTGGATTGGCGGGTTATTATAGGAGATTCATTGAAGGATTCTCTAAATTATCACTACCGCTGACTCAGTTAACTTTTAAAGGAAATACGTTTGTATGGGACTATCAATATGAAGACAGTTTTGTCGAGCTGAAGAAGAGACTAACAATGGCTCTGATCTTAATCCTACCAAAACCTGATGAATCGTTTGTGGTGTATTGTGATGTTTCTAAATTGGGTTTAGGTGGAGTGCTTATGAGGGATAACAAAGTAGTATTTTATGCGTCCAGGAAATTGAGAACTCGTGAGAGGAATTACCCCACTCACAATTCAGAATTGGAAATAGTGGTATTTGTGCTAAAAATTTGGAGGCATTATCTTTACGGCTCCAGATTTGAAGTATTTAGTGACCACAAGAGCTTGAAATATCTGTTCAATCAGAAAGAGTTGAATATGAGGTAGAAAAGGTGGATATAATTGTTGAAGGACTACGATTTTGGCTTGAATTACCACCCTGGTAAAGCTAATGTCATGGCGGATGCTTTGAGTAGGAAGACACTACATATGTCTGAAATGATGGTTCGAGAGTAGGAATTGATTGAATAGTTCAGAGACATGTGTTTGGTGTGTGAAATGACACCGCGAAGTGTGAAGTTGGGAATGCTGAGAATTCACAATGATTTCTTAGATAAAATTAAAGAAGCTAAGAAGTTAGATGTGAAGTTAGTAGATTTGATGGTCGGGAATAATAAATCAGAAGATGATGACTTTAAGATATACAACCAAGGTGTGTTGATATTTCGAGGAAGAATTTGTAAGTATGAAGTGCGCCTAAGAGGGGGGTGAATTTGGACTTTTAAAAATTCATCCGGTTTTATGAACAATTGTTCTTATTTTTTCTATTTTGGTTCAAGAGTTTAGATATGTGCTTCTTTCTTTCTTGGTTATGATTTATGATGAAAGCGATAAAGTGCGGAAAGTAAAGAACACAAGGATGTATACTAGTTCCCCTCACAGTCCAAAAGTACATCTAGTCCCCTTTCAACATGAAAGAGATTTCACTACTGTAAGATCTTTGTACAAGCCTAATCCCAAGACTTGTCCTACAATCTTCTAACAATAATACCACCAAGAACAATCCTCTTGGATCAACCAAGTTGAAATGAGAACAATCCTCTCACTTTCAACCTCTTCCTTCTAATAATCCTAGAAATCAAGGAATAAAAAACCAAGTAATCTTAATTCCAACAATCCTGGAAAATAATCTTAATTGCATCACTAACAATTCCAGCACATGATATATCGTGTGTGTGCTCCTTGAGCCAAATTACGGTTTTGATCAAAATTTTCATCTATTAAAGATATGGTAAATTAGGGTTTTATTCTTCACTCACCTCAAATGATCTATCTTCATCAATCATCAACATTTGATCTTCAAATTCCCTTCATTTCCTCAAGATCTATCTTGAATCGACCAATTAGAGTATTGATCGAGGATGGTGTATCATTGACTTTCTACTCAATGAATGACCTATTTGCTTGGAGAATGATCTCAAAATCATCAATATAATATCTTGACCTAATTTCTTGATTCAAAAAATTCCAAACGCCATGATTGATTCTCAGAGAAATTCTGAATCATCTGACAAAAAGTCAACTATTCAAATCAGTCAAACTTTGACTTTTTGTCAACTTTTTGAAAATTAAATTTTTTCAATCATTAAATCATTTTAAATTATCCATCATGATCATAAAAAATCAAAATGTGTGAAAAAGTCAACAAAAAGTCAAATTTGAAATTTTTCTAACACTTAGAAAAATTTTCAAGTATTAAAAACATGGTTTTTCATCATTTTCATGGCCATTTTTCACCTAAATCCATTTTTATTCAAGAAAAAATCAAAACATGAAAGTTGTAGTTCTTGTTCCAAGCTTTCCAAAATATACAAGAACTTGCAAAAACATCATTTAGAAGTTGTTCATCACTTTAAACCATCACAAAATAAGCCAAAAGTCAGTTTCTTCACAAAAACTCCATTTCTACAAGTTTTGAGCCTTAACTTGCAAACTTGAAAGCCACTCGTGTAAACTCAAATTTTTCACTTCAAACATCATCCATACACTTCATATGAGTGATCCAAACACTCATACATGATCTGTAACATCAGAATCTTCAAATTTGAATCACACTTCATGCTATGGCAGTTGGACTTGGGCAGAGTGATCCAGGTGTTTTCAATTCAGTCTAAGCACTCAAACACGTTCCATAATCATCAGTGAAGCTATATTAATCATCAAACAACTTCTAGAAACACTCCATCTTGGAATTTTATTTCAGTTCAAAGAGGTAAGTAACTCAAACTTTAAACTCTTTGATTTCTGAATTCCAATTCAAAAATTGCTATGCCATTTTGTTTTTGCACTCATACTGATCATAAACCCTCAATCAATTGCTTGAATCATGGTACATACACGATTTCATGATCAATTCCTAGAATTAGGGTTCATTTGATTTTTCGAATTTAGTCATCAAATGCTTAAAATAAATGAAATTAATCGTCATGATCATGTTCCTGTTGAAAATCCGAGCAAGTTTGATGTTTACATCATTCAATTTCATTGAGAAATGGAGGAGATCAGAGTCAAAGGCGTGAGGTTGAAGATGGAGGAGATAGGAATCATTTGTAGCTTAGTTCCCTTTAGATCTAAGCTATAGATGCTCTGATTCACACTATGGGATATGTATGCAGAGGATCCCAATGATCCTTGCGAGCATAATAATAATAACAAAACTTAGGTTCCTGCATAACCTACCTTTCTTAAATTCCAAAGGAGAAACTTTTCCGAAATAGCATAGCAAATAAAACACACAAACTTACAAAATATGCATAAAAAAGTTCCCATAGAAAACTATACATATATAGGGTTCTAATACCTTCCCTTTATATAACCAACCCTCTTACCCTGGTCTCTCCCCAATGCGTAGAGTCTAGTTCACGCTAGTCGCATCGCATACCATATTTAGGGTATTTCAGCTTTCCCATTTTCCATCTTCTTTTCTTGTTTGGAAACAATAAAGCTTGATGCTCGTGGCATCTTTTAAAACAAAAAAAAATCAAAAGAGTAAATTATTTTGAGCCTGAGATTCGAATTCCAATTTGATTCCCTCGTTCGTCACTTTTTATCGCAAACACAAAAATGGCGACTCTGCTGGGGAGCGCCAAGCTTTTATTTGTTTCTAAAAATGAAAAAAAGGGTTTAGCTTCATTTGTGCATATGTTTGTTTTTCTTTATTGTGTGTTTGTTTCCATTACTCGCGATTTCATCTAATGGAAAAAAATATTAACCCGGATTTAAGAAACATTTTAAGATATAGGTGGGGGTATAGTCCTATTAACTTACGAGGAGTTTCATTACTTAATAAGTTAATTTTAGATCCCTCGCTCAATGGAGGTTCTCTTGGGGGTAATTATGTTTAGCAAGTTAATTGCGAAGACATTTTTGCTTTCAAGGGAACTAGCGAAGCTGAGTGGCTGTAGAACACATAACCCATCCTGGCCATTTAGGATGTAGTGTAGAAACTATTCAGATGTAAACTTGGGTTAGTTGTCATGCGAGACTACGATCAGACGAGTTTTTCTTGAAAAATGTTATTGGATTACAAGTAGTTAACAAATCCGATAATATTTCAAAGAGAAGCGTTGAACTTGTATTATCAGTAGAACATGTTTTGCAGGTGAATAAGCCCTTAGAACTTACCCACATTTGGTTCTTATCTTTGACCTCATGCTCATGACTTCAAATGCTTGAACGTGTTGTATAACCACTAACCATGTTTGTATCTTTGTGGCATTCATGCATTCATTCAAAAACCTCATTTTTATTTTCATTTCCAAAGAATTTAGAGATTTTTCTTTGCAAATATTTTAGGTTATATGGATGGATGTAAGAAGAAGATCCCTCGGATTTCAGAAAACGCTATGGAACTCTTTTAATTATCTTGAACACTAACGTTGATGAAGGACTTCTTAAAACTTTGGTTCAGTTTTATGATCCAGTCTATCGTTGTTTCACTTTCCCTAATTATCAGTTGATGCCTACTTTGGAAGAGTACGCAAATATTTTAGGTATCTTAGTATCTGACAAGGCTCCTTTCAATGGTTTGGAAGTCATTCCGAAGCCACAAGTCATTGTAGCGATGACTCATTTAAGGAAATCTGAGATAGACAAAAACATGACTACCAAATTAAATCTCTTAGGACTAACTTCAAAGTTTCTAATGGAGAAGGCTTTTAATTTTGTTGAAGCCGGTAGCATGCTAGCTTTTTAAGCTATTTTGGCTTTTCCCAACGTCCAAGACTTCGTTGATATCAACGCCGTAAGGATCTTTTTTATTGGAAATCATGTTCCCACATTGCTTGGTGATACGTATTTCTCAATCCGTCATAGGAATCATCAAGGAGATGGAATTATCGTGTGCTATGTGCCTCTGTTATTCAAATGGATTGTCTCACACTTGCCTAAATCTCCTATCTTACGAGAAAACAAAAACGGTTGGCATTGGTCTTGAAGACTCATCTCTCTTGCTAAAGATGATATTCATTGGTATACCTTAGCCTACAATGAGATGGAAATCATTGAAAGTTGTGGAGAGTTTGCCAACATACCTCTCATTGGTACAAAAGGAAGAATTAACAACAACCCATTCTTGGAGAGACGTCAACTTGGATATGCAAACTCCAGTAAACCCCTTGGTTTTACAGTAGAGGGTTACTTTTATCATGAAGGGGGATATTCCCAAGGTTTGAAAGCTAGAATGATAAGAGCTTGGCACCATATTCGAAGGAAAGAAAAAGGGGATGCTAGGAATTGTGTAGCCATAGAAATCTACACTTCTTAGGTAAAGAAAATAGCGAAGAAATTTCGAATGCCTTATGCTTATGAAGAACCCATGTTCCTAGTGGTATCTAAATCGATCACTGTTATACCCCAAAATTTTCCCTCCTATCTCTCAAGGACATTTCACATATCCATGCTCAAGGATTTCACAAGGATTGACTAGACAAATCCTCTCCTAAGCAATCAACCCAAACTAGGGTTTGGCCATTCTCATATCAAAGTGAGCTTTCAACATTTCAAGTAGTCATAATACCTCATCATATGCTTCAAATAATATTCATGTCAAGTTTCAAGCCTTACAAGTCAAGTTTTCTCAAACAATTGCTCAGATGGTTGAAAATCAGTTGTATTGGACAAAAAGTTAACTGTGGTCAACATACAGTCAAACTTCATAATTTTTGGTCAAAATCAATATTTTGAAGTGATATTCATCATTTGATCAAGGGTTGATCATGATTCATCAAGAAAAGTCAAGAATTGATCAAAAGTCAAAGTTTCTAAATTGGGCTTTCTTATACAAAAGTCAACAGAACTTTGACCAAGCATAACTTTCACATACTTTATCAGAAATTTTTCCACCACAGCTCATTTTGAAGTGAACTCAATTCTCTACAACTTCATGTCTCACAGCTTGGGCAGAAAATGCATCATTTGGAAGTTATAGATCAAAACATTACAGGTCCTTTTTAAAAGTCAACAAAAAGTCAACTTTTTGTAAAGAAGTGTTCATAAGCATGGAAACTCCAATGAAGATGAAACCAAAAAGGATGTTTATAGGACATCTTGAGCTTTCTATAAAGTCCAAGAACACCCCAAAAATGTCAAAAATTGAGCAAGATACACCTTGCACAAGTTGAGCATTTTTGAGGAGGTGCACAAAGAGAAATACTTGACAAAACCAAATTTTTTGCAAACGGGCCTAACTTTTCTTGATTCAAATATGTTCCTTAGCTGAATTAGAACCTCCAAGCCCAAGGCCACGAATTTATCCTTTATTTTTTATTTATTTTTGATTTTTAATCATTAAAAAACCAATTTAATTAAAATAAAAGATAGAAAATCAAAAATTAATTGCAAGATAGATTTTCTCACATCCTTGAGGTCCAAGCAAGCCATTTAATCTGATTATTTCGAAATAATCATGATTGGTAATGAGATTTGATTGAAATTGGCCAAAAAAGGAAATATTTAGTTTGATTCCAAATCAAATAATTTCTCATTGATTGGCTTGATCTTTTCTCACAATTCTTGACCTAGTTCACTCTATTATAAATACATGATGCATCCACAAGCACAAGAAAGGAATTTCTGGCCTCAAGAACCCTATTCCAAGCCTCACAAAACCGTGCATTGCAAGCTACTAGCAGCCAGGTTTCCAGGCCAATTCAAAGCATTCTAAGGATTCCAACACATTCCTGGAGGTCCTCTGAATTGATCCAGATGCTCACAAGCTAGCCAAACATCCAGAATCAAGAAATCGCGATTTCGGTTTGCACATTCTAACTCAAAATCGATTTCTGATTTTCATGCATATTTAACATGTTTTGATTGTTTGTTTGTGTTTAGAATGAAGTTTCGAAGCTTTCTGCCTAGGTTAATTGAAGTTTAGACACATGAATCATAACTTGCCATTGTTATGGTTCATAAGCTCCAATTGGGGTTTTTTGAAATAGGAAAAATTGGACGAAACCAATGATTCTAGCATGTTCAGGGGATCAAACCGAGTTGATCCATGTCCCCATAACAAATTTATGTTGCATATTTTTAGATTTTGAATTTTACAGGTGTTATAGCTACGAACAGAAACCGTAGCTAAAGATTCAAACATTTGAATGAAGAAGATGACTCCTGCGCGCGTTTTCTGATTTAATGTTTCCCAGAAATCCATTCCCTTTGTATTCTTTGTGTCATATTGCTAACAGATGGTCCACTCAGCTCAGATGGCAAGGCAGCGCGTGTTTGTTTAAAAGGACATGGGTTCGAACCTTGTCCTTTTTACTTAACATTTTTTTCTGAAATTTTAGGTTTCCAGAAGACATGCCTAGAAGCTCCAGCTTCTGGCCTCCATTGCAGCACGCTACGCCCCAGAAGCTCTAGCTTCTGGGCGTATCTCCCCTAGAAAGTCCCAAAAGTGCATACTTTTGGGCACCTCCAGGCCAAAAGCCCTGAAATTCTGTGATTCGGGCACCTCCAAACAAGGCTCCCTGAAGCCCCAAAGATCCGGGAGAGTTTCATCCGAGCCTCGACCCTCCTCTCTAACATTATTTCTCTTTTCATATATTCCATTTAATTTTATTTCTTTTCAACTAATTTTCTGATACATTAAAAAATCACTAAAAAATATTTTCCTTTTGCATTTAGGTCAGAAAAATACTTATTTAATTTTTGACATAAAAATTAATATTTTTGCATGCATATTTAATTAATTGTTAATTAACCATAAAATTGACTTTTAATTATTTTTCTTTTACTAAAACCAATCCAGAAAATTCAAAAAAAATTGTTTTATCATCTAATTAGGATTACTAACCTAAAAACTTTTTCCTAACTCAAAAATCTTATTTTTACTAACACATTTTCTCTTATGCGAAATTCTTTTCTTTTCCGATTATTATGTATTTGCTTCCAAGTTGTAATAGTTAGGATTAATTTTCTCGCATTTCTTTTTTTCCAATATTATGTAACTGCTCATGGGATGTAATAGCTTAATTAGGATTTACTTTCCGCACTCCTATATTATGTAACTGCCCCAAAGCCATGTAATAGCGTAGGATTTACTTTCCGCACTTTATTTTCTGCACTTTACTTTCTGCACCCATATAAACTGCTAGTAACTAGGCGTGTATGGCAAGATAAAAATGAACATAGATCACTTCTAATTTCAAGATAATATATCTGAATTCAACACACTCTCTTCACACATGCACCCACCTTAGGGTATTCTCTCTCGTTGCCTTACGAAACAATGGTCAAGTCCCTCGAACGTAGAGGTATCCTAGCACCGTTGCCTACAAACATATCATCATAGTCCCTTCGATACAAAGATCATAGTCCCTCGATGTGGCCTACGAATACATGATCTCGTCCCTCGATTGTTGCCTACGAAAAGTGATGATCGTCCCTTCGAATGTGCTAGGATACTCCTACAAGTTGCCTTCTATGACCATCTGATGTCCCTTCGAATGTCCCTTCTACATCCAACGAATAGGGTTACCTACCAACTAATGGTATGGATAGCACTATTCTAAAGGAAAACGTAATAACACGAAAACGACCGTTCTGAGTAGGTAATAAGACTTTTAGTTGCTTGCTCCATCAAAACATCTTTTTCACAGCTCACACTTTCTACAAAGTTAAAAACACTTTTTCAAAATGAAACATTTCTGAACACTTCGTATACATTCCAGCGTGAATCATTACGAAGTCAAAGCGAAATGCCTTTTCAAAACATTTTTCAAAATACACACACAGAAAGCAAAATTTTAAAGATGAGCTAAAGCAACTAAGAGCCCGTAGATAACTACGAATGGAAAGGGTGCTAATACCTTCCCTTTTCATAACCTTCTCCCTTACTCAGAATCTAATAAAGGTCTTTTTCTGTTCTTTTCACCTTCCCTTAATTGGATAAAAGAAAAGTCGGTGGCGAATCTTGCTATCCGCAACATTTGCGATAAAAAGCAAAACAATCCAAAGTCAGTTCTCCCACCGTATTATAGAACTAGTGACTCTGTTGGGGATTTCACCCTAAAGAGAGAATACCTTAGGGATTTTAGATCATCTTTACTGATTTCTGATTGACTTGTATGCTTTATCTTAAGAGTTGCTTGGGTATTATACTTGTGGAGGATCCTACACCCGGATCCAGGTTTCCTTAGGTAAGTAGCAATAAATCGTTGCGACCATTATGCGTATACCGAAATGGTCAACATGATGGCTACATTAATGCGACACTTTGGATGTCCCGATGCTCCTCATGCTCAAGTTGGGGAAAGTATTTGGCGTCTGCGTGGTGTCACCAGCACTAACTCAACTTTTAGAACCCTAAATGACCCATCTTGGCCATTAGAAGGTAGTGAGATGGCCGACTTTGGTGTAGACTAAGGTTGATTGATACTCGATGTTACGCTCATTAAGATCTGAATTTCGGGATGTTTCAGTCGACCACTTGGTAGTCGTATTGAAATAAAGCCTACGAGAAAGATCAATGATGTGAGATTCCTAGAACCTCGTTACTATTATAGGACAGGATGAACCCACTCAAACTTTGGTAGGGTAGACACCTATACCTCATGCAAGCCTTAAACCTAGGGCTATTGTGTGATTTTCTTGTGCTTGTTAAACATGACATCATGACATCATAACATTGCATATCATCTCTAACTATTTCAAGGACCTAGGGATTTATCTTTGCTCTATTTTGTAGGATTATGGCTTCCAGAAAGACTATCTGAATCAACTTCATGGGCATACCTTCTCAACTCAAAGAACTGGTTTCAGAAATTCCCGATCATGCTCAGTTCATCAAAAGACATGGTTATTTGCTTGACTTGGTTATCTCCGGTTTTGAAGAAGATATGATGCACGTCGTATTCCAGTTCTTTGATCCGAAACATCATTGCTTTACATTCCCAGATTATCAGTTGGTTCCTACCTTAGAAGAATTCTCTAAGCTACTTGGGATACCTATTCTTGATCAGATACCATTCACCGGTTCAGAAAAGGCTCCTAAGTACGAAGACATCACATCAGCGCTACATCTAAAACGCTCAGACATTGAAGCTAATTGGGAAACAAGAAGTGGAATTAAGGGTTTACTTGCTAAGTTCCTGATAAAGAAAGCTCGAGAATTCCTCAAAGCTATGAGTTTCCATGCATTCGAAGACGTTTTGGCCTTGCTAATCTATGGTTTGGTGCTATTTCCTAATCCAGATCAGTTCATAGACGTGAACGCCATCAAGATATTCCTCACTCGCAATCCCATGCCTACTTTACTTGGAGACATCCTGCATTCTCTCCATACTCGTACTATTAAACGACAAGGAACTCTCATGTGTTGCATACCGTTGCTTTCCAGGTGGTTTATTTTGCACCTTCCTCAATCGGTAATGAAGAACGAGCAAAGGTTGAAGTGGTCTCAAAGACTAATGTCACTCTCTCATTCAGATATTCGGTGGTGTCTTTTCTCTCAAAAGGACTTCACATTTATTGAGCGATGTGGGGAATTCCCTAATGTACCACTCCTTGGCATAAGGGGAGGTATCACTTACAACCCTTCTCTAGATCTACGTCAGATTGGTTATGCTCGAAGAGATGGTCCTCATGATATGCTTCTCCAAGACATTGTGTTTGACTACAACCACGATCTCCAGAACTACCACCGAAGATTTGTGCATGCTTGGGGCATGGTAAGAAGACTGATACCAAGACTTTGGGACACAAGAATTCCATTCCTTGGGAACCTTACCTCAAATGGGTGCGAGCTCGAGCTCAAAACCTCATGATGCCATTTACGCCTGTTCTACCTGTGATCATGGAACTGTTGCTATAGATGACGAACCCTATACCGTTCTCCATCCTGACATGCCTACTAATTTCGAAGACTTGAAGAGATCCTGGATCCAGCTTAAAGAAGAAAGGAACACATTCGAAGCTCAATGCTATGCAAGCGAGAAGAAGGTACTAGAGTTGACTAGGCTATTTCACGAGGAGCGAAACATCAACACCTACTTCAACACCAAAAGGAAGAGCCCGTGGGAGACTTAGAGCTTTAGGATTTTTTCTTTTATTTTTTCAAAAAAATTATTATCTTTTGTACTTAAAAAGAAAAAGAAAAAGAGAGAAACTAATAAAAGTTTGTTCATGCTTGTTTAACAAATTTAAATTCCTAAAGGTCCTTGAAAATATTGCATTGCATTGCATAAACATCGCATATCATGGCATGACATTTCATAACAGGTACATTGAAGATTGGTTTTCTTATTTTCTCGCTATTTATTTTAGCAGAAAAATGGCTCTTGAGCAGACTGTTAAAGATCTCCAAGCTCAGAATGCTCAGTTCCAGGAAATGTTCGCCAATTTGGTCCAAGGCCAGAAAGACTTGAAGAAACTCATCACCAGAAAGAAGAAGGTCATCGGTGTCCTCAATATGAGGAGGCGTCATAAAGGTGGACCTAGAGTGGTCATCCGGTTAGAACTCTCAGACAAGAGTGTTGAAACTGATGAAAGTGTCAAGAACAACGAAGAAAGCCAGCATGAATCTGAAAACAGAGAAGAAGACTATGAGAATGAGCAATATTCTCTTGAAGTTGACAAATACAAACAACTTGAAGACCGTCTGAATGCTGTGGAAAATCTGAAGATGTCCGAACTGAATTTTGATGATCTGAGTCTAGTTCCTGGTGTGGTGATTCCCCGCAAGTTCAAGGTTCCTACTTTTGCCAAGTATGATGGCGTATCATGTCCGAAGTTGCATTTGAAGTCCTATGTTCATAAGATCCATCCTCACACTGATGACAGGAAGCTATGGATCCATTACTTCCAAGAGAGTTTATCCGGAGCTCAGTTGGAGTGGTATTATCAGCTAGAAAGTACCCACATCCATACCTGGAATGACTTAGCAGATGCTTTCTACAAGCAGTACCAGTACAATGCTGAACTAGCACCCACTCGCATGCAACTACAGAGCATGTCTATGGGCCGTGATGAAAAATTCAAAGAATATGCTCAGAAATAGAGAGATCTAGCAGGCAAAGTTCAACCACCCTTGTCCAATAGGGAGTTGGTTGATATGTTTATGGGAACACTGACAGGCCCATTCTTCAATCATCTGATTGGAAACTCTTCAGCCGGATTCACCGAGCTGATATTGACAGGAGAACGTATCGAAGCTAAAATCAAGAGCAGAAAGATTCAGGTGGAGTCATCCTCAAATGCTACAAAGAGATCTTTTGGTAAGAATAAAGCCAATGATGTGTATGGTCAGAAAAGCCGAGCCAAAACTAATCGTACTCAATTTGTGGGGCAACAGATCTCCAATCCGCACCAGCAACCTCAATAAACAATGCCAGAACGTAAGAAGTTTATAAAGATCAACATGCCGTTGTCGCAAGCATTGCAACACATGTTGAAGGCAGAGCTGATTACTTTGAGGGATCCTCCTTAACACATCAACACTTCCTCTCCAAAGTACAATCCTAATACCAAGTGTGCATACCACTCCAACAGCCCCGGGCATGACACCGACGACTGTTGGGCTCTGAAGAACAAGATTCAAGACATGATTGAAGCTAAAGAAATTGAGTTTGATCCTCCTGCTGAAACTCCAAATGTGATCAATGCACCAATGCCTAATCACGACAAAAGTTCTAATGCTATTGACAAGAACTCTTATGTTTATGATGTGAACAACTTGACTATTCCTCTGATGACCGTTAAGAAGAATCTGCTGCAAGCCGGTGTCTTTCCAGGATGCCCGGAGAATTGTCGTTGGTGCCCATCTACACCTGACGGATGTGCTTGGTTGAGAAGGCGTATTCAATGCATGATGGATAATCGAGAAGTGTTATTCCTAAAACCTTCACCTATGGAGAATCTGTGCGAAAACATGGCTAAGAATCTGAAGATCGAAGATGTGAGCGAAGACGTACCAGAAGTCTGGGATACCTTGGGGCAGCCAAGTGGAAAGTTTGATTTCATGGTGAAATATACCATTCCTTAAAGTTACAAGATTCCTATCGAAGATGTCAAGGCAACCGGATGGGGAGACGATTTCCCAGAAGATTATGCTGATGTAAACATAATAAGGATCTCCTCTTCCGATCCTACTGTCATACCCCAAAATTTGCCCTCCTACTTCTCAAGACATTTCATACATCCCTACTCAAGGATTTCACAAGGGTTGACCAGACAAACCCTCTCCTAAACAATCAACCCAAATTAGGATATGGTTATTCTCAGATCATGGTGGTTCCCAACATCTCCAATGGTCATCATGCCTCCTCATATGCTTCAGAGAACCTCTGTGTCAAGTTTCAAGCCTTACAAGTCAAGTTTCCTCAAACAATTGCTCAGATGGTTGAAAATCAGTTGTATTGGACAAAAGTCAACTGTGGTCAACATACATTCAAACTTCATGATTTTTGGTGAACATCCATATTTTGAAGTGATATTCATCATTTGATCAAGGGTTGATCATGATTCATCAAGAAAACTCAAGATCTGATCAAAAGTCAAACTTTCCAAATTAGGGTTTTCTAAGGAAAAGTCAACAGAACTTTGACTAGGCATAACTTCCTCATGCTTTATCAAAAAATTTCCCACCAAAGCTCATTTTGAAGGAAATTCAATTATCTACAACTTCATGTCTCACAAGCATGGTCAGAAAATGCTTCATTTGGAAGATATGGATCAAAACATTACAGGTCTTTTTCAAAGTCAACAAAAAGTCAACTTTGTGTAAAGAAGTGTTATTGAGCATGGTAACTTAGATTGAGATGAAAAAAAACAGGTTGTTTAGAGGAAATCTAGAGCTTTCTAAAAAGTACAACAACACCCAAAAATGTTAAAAATTGAGCAAGATACACCTTGCACAAGTTGGGCATTTTTGAAGAGGTGCACAAAGAAAAATACTTGACAAAATCCAATTTTTTCCAAAAGGGCTTATAATTCTATGATCCAAACTTGATCATAATATTATTTATGACCTCTTGATGCCTTGCCACGACCTTTTCCTATTTTTTTGATTTGTTTTTGAATTTAAAAGCATTTAATTCAATTTTAAATTAAATAAAATATGAAAACAAGGAGTAAAACAAGTTGGGTTGGATTTCTATCAACCTTGAGGACCAAGAAAGCCCACAAGACATGCCAATTTTGTGCAAGCTCATACAAGGAAGAGAAAATCAAATTTTGGAAAGATTTGATGGAAATTGAAAGGAAAATATTTTTGCATTCAAAGCTATATCTTTTTTCATTCTTTTTGCTCCAATCTCTTGCTCTATAAATACCTAATGCATTCACAAGACAAAAGGACAAAACCCTAGCCTCTTGGAGCAACCCTAATTTCTCAAAATTTCTCTCAAAGCTACAAATTTCGAAATCTTGTTTCCAGCCACTTTCAAGCACTCCATTGTGCTCCTGGGGTAAGATTAAGTAAGTATGCATCACTATCCATGGACAAACATGCATGAATCGTGCATATCATGAAGCTCCGATTTGCATTTTTTATCTTTCTTCGAATTTTTAATATTAGCATGTTTTAATTGAAACTAATCGTTCTAACGTGTTCATGAGATGTCATAGAGAGGATCTGGGCCATCGTTTACAAGGTTGAACGTCCAAATCGCGTTACACCATTGTTAGGGCTTCTAGAACTGTTTGTTTCGAAACATACTTTCCAGGCCGATTCAGGACGAAAGAACACCACCATCGTGTTCGCCATGGTCGAATTAGGGGGGTAGGGTACCTCTTTGCTTTTTATTTTGGGTGTTTTGCAGGTTTCAAGAATCAAGGCCGCCGGAGAAGACGACCGGAGCCCTAGCTCCGGCGTCGTTGACTGGTCCGTCTCAGACAAAGCTGGCGTGGTGCAATGGTGTATTCTGATTCACTCACACGTTGTAAGCTGGGTCCCACGTTTGACTTGCTTTTGAAAATCCAAAATATGGCACGTTTATCACTTATAATCCATTGATTGCAGGTTTAAGACAACCAAGCAGTCTAGCTCAGATGGTAACGTGCTTGTTGGTTTATCCAGGAGGTCCTCGGTTCGATCCTGGCTTCCAGCAACTTTTCTAAAACTAACATTTTTCTATTTTTCTTTTAATATTTTCATTCTAATTTATTTTCTCTTCAAATATTTTTCTCATGCATTTAAAAATCACCAAAAATATTTTCTTTTTTGCATTTTAATCAGAAAAATGTTTATTTAATATTTGACATTAAAATTAATATTTTTGCATGCATATTTTAATTAATTGTTAACTAACCATTAAATTGACTTTTAATTGCTTTTCCTCATCAAAAACGACCCAGAAAATTCCCAAAAAATTTCTACATCATCTAATCAGCATTGCTAACCTAAAATCTTTTTCCTCATTCAAAAATCTTATTTTTACTAACATATCTTCTCTTATGCGAATTTCTTATATTTTCCGATTATTATGTATCTGCTTACAGGTTGTAATACTTAGGATTTATTTTCTGGCATTCTTTTCCAATATTATGTAACTGCTCATGGGATGTAATAGTTTTATTAGATTTTTACTTTTCGCACTCCTATTATGTAACTGCCCCAAAGCCATGTAATAGCGTAGGATTTACTTTCCGCACTTTACTTTCCGCAATTTATTTTCCGCACCCTATAAACTGCTAGTAACTAGGCGTGTATGGCAAGATAAAAACAAACGTAGATCACCTCTAATTGCAAGATAACATATCTGAATTTAACACACTCTCTTCACACATGCACCCTTAGGTAATTCTCGTTGCCTTCAATAAATGGTCAAGTCCTCGAACGTAGAGGTATCCTAGCATCGCTGTTTACAAACATATCATCATAGTCCCTTCGAATCAAAGATCATGAGTCCCTCGACGTGGCCTACGAAAACATGATCTCGTCCCTCGATTGTTGCCTACGAAAAGTGATGATCGTCCCTTCGAATGTGCTAGGATACTCCTACAAGTTGCCTTCTATGACCATACGATGTCCCTTCGAATGTCCCTTCGAATGTCCCTTCTATATCCAACGAATAGGGTTACCTACCAACTAATGGTATGGATAGCACTACTCTAAAGGAAAGAAAACAACACAAAAACGACCATTCTGAGTAGGTAATAAGACTTTTAGTTGCTATACTTTTCACACCTCACACTTTTGTCAAAGTTCAAACACTTTTCAAAAACAAAACATTTTCGAACACTTTGTATACATTCCTACATGAATCATTACAAAGTCAAAGCGAAATGCCTTTTCAAAACATTTTTATCAAACACACAGAAAGCACATTTAAAAATGAGCTAGAAGCAACTAAGAGCCCGTCGATAACTACGGATGAAAAGGGGTGCTAATACCTTCCCTTTTCATAACCTTCTCCCTTACTCAGAATCTAACGAAGGTCTTTTTCTGTTCTTTTCACCTTCCCTTAATTGGATAAAAGAAAAGTCGGTGGCGACTCTTGCTATCCGCAACATTTGCGATAAAAAGCAAAACAAATCTCAAAGTCAGTTCTCCCACCGTATTACACCTACGCCTAGGGTGGCACCTCTCATCATTACTTCTCCCAGAGCAGTTCCATACTACTCTGACAAGGCTATACCGTGGAATTATAGATCCGAAGTTTACTATCATGGCGTCAAGCAAGACCTACTTACCATTGAAGACACAGTTGAAGCTTCTGATCCTGACATCGACAACATCACCGGATCAAGAAAAGTGACCAGAACTGGAAGAGTGTTTTATCTAGAGATCTCTCCTCCAAAAGACACTGTGACTCCAGCTCGCATTCCAGCTGTCGAACCAATTCCTGAAGCACGAGGGAAAGAACCAGTGACTCATCCTGCTCAGACAGAAGTACCAAAGGAGGTTGCTGAAGATACCTCCAAGCAAGAAATGGAGGAAATTCTGAAGATTATCAAGAAGAGTGACTACAATGTTGTGGAACAGTTGGGACAAACTCCGTCCAAGATCTCCATGCTCGCTTTGCTATTGTGCTCTGAGGCTCATGCTAAGGCCTTAGTGAAGTTTCTGAAAAATGCTCACATATCGCAAGACACTACTACTGATCAATTTGAAGTTTGTATTGCTAGCCTGCCTGCCTGGCTACCAGCAACGGTCTAGGCTTCTCTGATGCTGATTTGACTTCTGCCGAAAGGAAACACAACAAAGCCTTGCACAACTCTGTTGAATGCAAGGGCACTACATTGTCTCATGTTCTGGTAGATACCGGTTCTGCTATGAATATCCTACCAAAGAACGTTTTCGACCGACTTGATGTTGAAGGATTGGTCTTGAAGCCCAGTAACATAATTGTAAGAGCTTTTGATGGTTCAAAACAAATAGTACTTGGAGAGCTCATTCTGCTTGTTAAATTCGGTTCCCAGACTTTTGACTCCACTTTCTTTGTCATGGACATCCGTCCAGCTTACTCTTGCCTACTTGGACGCCCTTGGATACATGGGGCAGGCGCTGTTACCTCTACCTTGCATCAGAAGCTGAAGTACCCAGTGAAAGGGAAGATTGTTACAATATGCGGTGAGGAGGAATATATGGTGAGCCATCTGCAGTCATTCCGATACCTCGATATGGAAGGTGAATTCTTCGAAACTCCCTGTCAAGCTTTCGAAATAGTTCCAAGAGTCATGCTTGTTGACTCTCCAGTCGCTTCTGAAGTTACACAAATTCCGCCTAGGATGGCCTCACTGAAGGATGCTCAAGCTGCAGTTGAAGAAGGAGGTTGTACTATTTGGGGCCAGCTTCCTGATCTTCCTTTCAAATCCGACAAGACTGCTTTAGGCTTCACCACCAAAGGTCGGAACATGATACGCCGCGAATGTGCGGGCAAACTTCCCTTCCACAACAGCAAGAATGGAGTCCATGCTATAGAAGATGACGACAGCAACTTCCACATTAGCGATTGGATCTTCCCAACTCCCGACAACGGACTCAGCAATTGGAAGACCGAAGATGTCATACCAATCTCCTTTAGAGAAGAGTAATTGCTTTTGTTTTCTGTTATGCTTTTCATTTTCTATGCTTTGAACAATAAACTTAAAAGCCTAATGCCTGGCCCGGGGCATCACGGCTCATTTGTGAGGGTTATTATCTGTCATTTGCATATTTTCATTCAATAAAATCATTGGACTTTTGCATTTAAGTGTTGTTTTCGTTCTTTTCTTTTACTACCCCTTCAAAAGCTATGTGTTCTTACACACACCCACGTGATACACTTGCAGATTCACTCCGAATCTCGTTGACAACAGCTTTGCTATTGCTAAATATGACTTCAATAATTCGATCTACCAGTAAAGCAGAAGGTTCGTCGCATGCGTCCTGAGATGTCAGAGAAAATCAAAGCCGAAGTCATGAAGCAGTTCAACGCCGGCTTCCTAGCCGTTACTTCTTATCCACAGTGGGTTACGAATGTGGTACATGTACCTAAGAAGGATGGCAAAGTACGAATGTGTGTGGATTACAGAGATTTGAACATATTGATGTTCAAGTCGACAACACAGCTCAACATAAGGTTTTCTCCTTCATGGATGGTTTCTCCGGTTACAATCAGATCAAAATGGCTCCTGAAGACATGGAAAAGACTACTTTCGTTACACAGTGGGGCACATTCTGCTACAAGGTCATGTCGTTCGGCCTGAAGAATGTTGGCGCTACATATCAACGTGCCATGGTGGCATTATTTCATGACATGATTCATCACGAGATAGAGGTCTACGTCGACGACATGATAGCTCAATCACAGACTAAAGAAGAACATCTCGATCATTTGCGGAAACTGTTTGATAGACTGAAGAAGTACAGACTAAGACTTAATCCCAACAAGTGCACCTTCGGAGTCAGATCCAATAAACTCCTGGGGTTCGTAGTCAGTGGTAAAGGTATTGAGGTTGATCCCGCCAAGGTTAAAGCTATCCCAGAAATGCCAGCTCCCCGCACCGAGAAGGAAGTCAGAGGTTTCCTCGGACGATTGAACTACATTTCCAGATTCATTGCACATCTAACTGCTACTTGTGAGCCAATCTTCAAATTACTAAAGAAAGATCAAGTAGTGGACTCACACTATATGTTGACTCACACTACTTTGTTGATCCCCAATATGGATCCGATAAAATACATATTTGAGAAACCTGCTCTCTCCGGAAGAATAGCAAGATGGCAAATGATCTTAACTGAATACGACATCCAATATACTACTCAAAAAGCGATCAAAGGAAGTGTAGTAGCCGATCATTTGGCTCATCAAGCCGTAGATGACTATCATTCTATGCAGTTCGAGTTTCCAGACGAAGATGTTTTGTTAGTTACTGATTGCGAAGAACCAGGACCAAACAAAGGACCTGAACCAGGATCCCGATGGACCATGGTCTTTGATGGAGCCTCAAACGCACTTGTCAATGGCATTGGCGCCATCATTACATCTCCTACAGGCGAACACACGCCTTTCACCGCCAGATTATGTTTCAACTGCACCAACAACATGGTCGAATACGAAGCGTGCATCATGGGTATTAAAGTTGCTATCGATCTAAGAATCAAATTCTTGCAAGTGTATGGAGACTCAGCTTTAGTGATCAGTTAGATAAAAGGCGAATGGGATACGAAACATCCAAATCTCATTCCATATCGAGAGCATGTTTTAAGCTTGATCCCTTACCGGAATCTAATTGATATTTTGGTAATAATGATTGTTCTGTTACGATGTTTTTGGGGTCGATGAATGTGATGATGATTATGTGATTTGCCTAAAACCAACATAGTGACGAAAGCTTATGCATTGTGTGTTATATAATTATGTTGTTGCACGATCATATGGCATTGCATTTGGTGACGATGGCTTAATGCTCTATTTGGTGATGAAGGCTTAATGCTCTATTTGGTGACGAGGGCTTAATGCTCTGTTTAGTGATGAGGGCTTAATGCTCTGGAATTCCTAAATGGCTTTTTGATGAAGTTTTATGCCTTGATGGTACCACATACATTGCATTGAACTAAATTTCATAATGTTGCATAATTGTTGAATTGTTGTTGTGAAATGTGGGTGATTGATGTGTATTGATGTGTTGTGATGTGTGGTGTGAGTCAACTATTGCTTAACATGTATCTTTAACCATATAATTGTTGAATGAAGTTATCACCCCTTTTGTGTTGTTGTGTCTGGGCTTCCTTGGAAGTACAGATAACCAGGTACAAGAGTAGTGCTCGAAGAAAGTGTTACTTGACCGAGTCTTTGGAGTCGCTTTGACACGTAACACGGGATTTGGGAATTTATTATATCCTTCATTTGTTTTATCATTACGTATCTTATTTTATGAATTGTGATGAACCACATGTTTGTGGAGTTTGAATTGATGTTGAGGCTCGAATGCTATAAAAACTGAATTAAGTTGTTTTCTGCTGCATGAATAAATTATTTTGAAACCTTATGAGAATTTGAACGTATGTGACATCCCATTTGTGGATTTACTCTAATAATTGTCGTGTATTTTACTACGAATATTAGTATTGGGAAATGGGGTGTTACAAATTGTGTGACCAAGATGGTGGATCTGTGTTGCTAGGAAACAACAAAGATTGCAACATTGCAGGTGTTGGATCTGTGAGATTCAAGCTCCATGATGAGTGAATAATTTTATTGACTAAAGTCATGTATGTACCTGATTTGAAGAGAAATTTGATTTCTCTTGGTGAATTCGACAAGAAAGGATATGTTTTCAAAGGAGAGAAAAGTATTCTAAGAGTCATGAAGGGGTCGAAGGAAGTCTTGAGAGACGTGAAAAACAAGGCTTGTATACCCTTGAGGTTGAAGTTGTAAGTAGTTCGACAAATGTTGTATCCATGAAACCTTTGTCGAAGACAGAAATTTGGCACATGAGATTGGGCCATGTTAGTGAAAGATTTTTGGTCGAATTGGGGAAACAAAATTTGCTAGGAGGAGACAAAGTCAAAAAGCTAAAGTTTTATGTTGCCTATGGTATTGCAAGGCACAGAACTACTGCAGGTACTCCACAACAAAATGGTTTGGCTGATAGGTTTAATAGAACCATCTTGGAAAGAGTTAGATGCATGTTGACTAGTGTTGTATTAAAGAAGGTGTTTTGGGCTGAGGCTGTTTCGACATCAACATATCTGATAAATAGATGTCCTTCAACTGCGTTAGATATGAAGACACCTGAAGAAGTTTGGTTGGAACATCCACCAAATCTCGATAAACTTAGAGTATTTGGTTGCGTAGACTATGCTCATGCTAGGAAAGACAAGGTCGAACCTAGAGCTCTTAAATGCATGTTCATGGGATACCCTGAAGGAGTCAAAGCTAATAGGCTATGGTGCCTAGAGCTAGGTCACAGAAGGATTATCACAAGTCGAGATATAGTTTTCAACAAAGCTGAAATGACTTTCAAGAAAACTGATGATGTTGATCGAAGTGCAGAAATATCCGACAAAGAGCTGGAACAGGTAGAGATTCCTATTGAGGTGGAGCATGTTGATGCTGAATTGCGTACCCCAAATAAAGTCGAAGAAGAAGAAGAATATGTTGAGGAAATTGACGAAAATGCCGATGACTATCTATTGGAAAGAGATAGGACGCGGAGAGTCATCAAGCCACCTCAGAGATTTGGGTATGCAGATCTTATAGCTTATGCCTTAATCTCTGCAAGTGAGGTTCTAGACGAAGAACCAAGAGACCATAAGGAAGTTATGAGGAGTCAAAATACGACTGAATGGATGAAGGCCATGGATGATGAGATGAAGTATCTTTATGATAACAACACTTGGTAATTGATCAAGAAACCTGCTGGAGCTAGGTTAGTCAGTTGTAAATGGATTTTCAAAGTTAAGGAAGGAATCAAAGGAGTGGCGTCGAAAAGATACAAGGCAAGGTTGGTTGTAACGGGTTTCACTCAGAAAGAAGGTGTAGACTTCAATGATGTGTTTTCTCCTATTGTGAAGTATAGGTCTATTCAAATGTTGCTTGCCATAGTGGCATAGTTCGACCTTGAACTGGAACAAATAGATGTGAATGCGTTATTGTATGGTGATCTAGATGAAATAATCCTGATGAGGCAACCTGAAGGGGATGTCGAAAAGGGAAAGGAAGATTGTGTGTGCAAGTTGAATAGATCGTTATATGGGCTGAAACAATCTCCTCGCCCGTGGAATAAGAGATTTGACAAGTTCATGGCACACATAGATTTCATTAGAAGTCAGTTCGACCACTGTGTGTACTTCATATTTCGACCTGGTAATTCATTTGTTATTTTGTTGCTTTATGTTGATGATATTCTCAAAGCAAGCAACAATGCTGAAGAGGTAATGAGAGTGAAGGCTAAACTCAATAAGGACTTCAAATGAAGGATCTTGGAGCTGCTTCCAGGATTATTGGGATTGGCATTTGAAGAGATAATAAGCAGTCAAAATTATGCTTATCTCAAGAGGCATATCTACGGAAGATTCTTGAAAAGTTTGGTATGTCAAATTGGAAGCCTGTTGTGACTCCAACAAACCCTCAATTCAAGCTGAGTATTGATCAGTGTCCCAGTACTGAGGTTGAAAGAACTTATATGAATAGAATCTCATATGCTAATGTATTAGGTTCTTTGATGTGTGCTATGGTTTGTACTAGACCCGACATAGCATATGCAGAAGTCTTGTAAGCAGGTACATGGCGAATCCTAGAAAGGCTCACTGGAAATCATTAAAGTGGATTCTAAGGTACATAAATGGGTCTTTGAACAGAGTCCTAATTTATGGTGGAGCCTTGGGTGAAGATACACTACTAAAAAATTTTCTTTTAGTGACTGATTTAGTTATCGAAAATTTTTGGTCACTGTAGCGACCAAATTAGCCACCAAAATTTTATATTCATTAGACAACTTTAAATTGGTCACTAAATCGGCCACTAAAATAAACCAGTCACTGATTTAGTGACTAAAATTTTTTGACCACCTATTCGGTCACGAAAAAGTATTTTCGAATAAAATTTTATTTATTTGAAAAATCAGAGACCGAAATTTCGTTCATTAATTTTTTTTCTCCTATTTTTTAATTCTCTTTGTTATGTTACTATTTCTCTTCCGTTTTACAAAGATTTTAGTTCTCTTATAATTCTTAGTAAAACAATTATCATTTTACTGTTTTAATAATAAAATATACATTTATATAAAAATAATGCTATTTTATATTTATATTTGTATCAAAGTGAATTCTATTTTTATTATACAGTTTTTATATGTGCATAATAAAATAGCATGATAAAATCATATTTATATAGTGATTTTCTCAATTTTATTTTTTTAAAAAAATTATTTCTTTGTAATATGTATATACGGTTAAACATATAGTAGAATAATATATATTGAATGGTCTAGTGGTAAGGCATTGTAAGAATTTGAGGAGGTCATGAGTTTGATTCCTAGTTTGACAACTTTTATTTTTATTTTGTAAAAAACATAAAAAAATCGGTCACTAAAATCGGTCGCTAAATTCAGTCACAAAATCGGTCTCTAAAAATTTGTCACTAAATTCATCACAAAAGCTTAGCAACTAACACTTTTTCAACCAAAAAGTGATGGTCGCTAAATCGGTCACTAAACAGTTTAGTGACCGATTTTAACGCTTTTTCGGTCTCTAATTCGGTCACTAAAAGCGAATTTTATAGTAGTGATAGTAAAGAAGTAATCGAAGGATTTGTTGACTCTGATTATGCAGGTTGTATGGATTCCAAAAAATCTATCTCTGGATTTGTTTTCACCATGTTTGGTACAACAATTAGTTGGAAAGCAACACTTCAGAAGGTTGTTGCATTATCAACCACTAAAGCGGACTACATTGCTTTAACTGAAGCTGTGAAAGAAGCATTGTGGCTTGAAGGTTTTGCTAAGGAGCTAAAAATTCAAGGTGAAGTTATCACTGTTAAATGTGATAGCCAAAGTGCAATACACCTGTCGAAGAATTCAGCTTATCATGAGCGAAGCAAACACATCGATGTGAGGTTGCATTTTGTCAGAGGGGTAACCGAGCGATGAGAAGTTCAAGTGCTGAAGGTTTTGACAAATCATAATGATGCTGATATGATCACCAAGACATTGCCTAGTTGCGAGTTTTTCCATTGTATGTAGTTGATAAAGCTGCATGAAGAAAACTAGTTCATTCTTTGATAATAGAGTTTGTTATAAGGTGGAGATTTATGAGATATTAGATCGAACTCTATTTGGTCAAAGGTAGTATCTTAGTTCGACGGTTCGAAAAAGTTTAGCATGCAGTTAAAGATTGCTCACATGCTGTTGTCGAAGTGTTACAAGTTGTATCTGAAGTGTGTTATAACTTGTAGTGTCGAAGGATGCTAGGATTGTTAACATCAAATTGGGCCTGTTTGTTATGTCCAATTGGTTAAGTTAGCTTGTACCCTAAGTTAACTTGTAATGGGTAAAAGACCATTAGTTTAGTATGTTAGGTTTATTATAAATAGCATACTAGTCTCTCATCATTGCGTACTGCAAATCTTAATTTAGGGTGAAAGGGTTATTCGTTATTCTTGTATACTTGTAATCTTGTTTTGAAGATAAAGGAAAGAATAGCAGTTAATAACCAATTTCTTGTGTTCATCATGTTCGTCATATATTCTACCCTTGTTTGTTTCTTGATCATTAAGTAGCAAATTTATACTTTGTTTCCAAGGCATCTGATTCACAACACTGAAGGAATTGCAAAGGCAACAAAAGATCAAATTTGTTTTTTCTCTTTTGGATGGGGTCCTAGAATTTGTATCGGGCAAAACTTTGCCTTATTAGAAGCCAAGATAGTGATATCAATGATATTGCATAATTTTTCATTTGAGCTTTCTCCTACTTTTGTGCATGTGTAATACGGTGAACTGACTTTGTAGGATTTTTGTATCCAAATGTGCGGATAGCAAGAGTCGCCACCGACTTTTATTTTTATCCAATTAAGGGAAGGTAAAAGTAACAGAAAAAGACCTTCGTTAGATTCTGAGTTCGGGAGAATGGTTATGAAAAGGGAAGGTATTAGCACCCCTTTCCATCCGTAGTTATCTACGGGCTCTTAGTTGCTCTAGATTACCTTTTAAAATTGCTTTCTGTGTGTTTGACAAAAATGTTTTGAAAAGGCATTTCGCTTTGACTTTGTAATGACTCATGTAGGAGTGTATACAAGGTGTTCGGAAATGTTTTGTTTTTGAAAAGAATTTGAACTTTGAAAAAGAGTGTGTGGTGTGAAAAGCATTTGGTAGAGCGAGCAACTAAAAGTCTTGTTTACCCACTCAGAATTTGGTCGTTTTATTGTACTTCTACATTCCTTTAGAATAGCGCTAGCCATACCATTAGTTAGTAGGTAGCTCCATTCGTTGGATGTAAGCGGGACATTCGAAGGGACATCGGATGGTCATAGAAGGCAACTTGTAGGAAGTATCCTAGCACATTCGAAGGGACTATCATCATTTTTTCGTAGGCGACAATCGAGGGTCGAGATCATGTATTCGGAGGCGACATCGTGGGTCTTATGATCTTTGCATCGAAGGGACTATGATGATTTGTTTGGAAGGCAACGGTGCTAGAATACCTCTACGTTCGAGGGACATGACCATTTTGAAATCGAAAGGCATTGAGAGAGAATTACCCTAAGGGGTGCGTGTGTGAGAGAAGTGTGTCAAATTCAGATATTTTATCTTGAAATTAGTGTGAGCTATGTCCAATTATTATCTTGCCATACACGCCTAGTTACTAGCAATTGATAAGGGTGCGGAAAGTAAAATGCGGAATGTAAAGGTGCGGAAAGATAAACCTACGCTATTACATGGCTTTGGGGCAGATACATAATTAGGAGTGCGGAAAGTAAAAGTCCTAAATTAAACTATTACAACCCATGAGCAATTACATTATTGAAAAGTAAAATAAAAACGGAAGAATCGTCTGAATCGGATCAACCTGTGAAAGGATAAGAAAATCGGAAAATGCAATATGAATCGAACAAGAGAAAAAATGTTAGAAAAATGCAAGTTTTGATATGGAAAAATTAATATATGCTGGAAATAAGATAAATAAGCTAAAATAATTTTTTGGGATTTTTTAAATGCCATTTAGTAATTTAAAATGAATTTATAATGATTTAAATGCAAAATTACAAATAAAAATAAATATGCATGCAAAAAGGTATTTTTTTTAATTTATTAAATTAAATAAAGATTTTCAGAAAATAAATGCAAAAAGAAAATTAATTTTTGATGATTTTTTAGTGCAGAATAAAATATGAAAAGAAATTAAAATAGATGCAAAATATTAAATAATATAAAAAATATGAAAATAGGAAAAGTTGGAAGTTTGGAAAAGAAAAAAGAAGAACCGGTCCCAGGCTGGATCGAACTCATGACCTCCTGGAGAATCTCTTCAAAACACACGCCTTAACCGCTGGGACAGCTTGCATTTGGTGTCGTGGAATCACAAGCAATGGCTTATAAGAGTACGTGTGTCACTGATTTTAAGTTTGAACACAAGAAGTCGGGCCCACCAACTACGAATGGACGAATCAGATTGAGTCTTCACCACAAGCTTCCGGGCTCGCCAATAACCACGGAGCCCTAGCTCCTACCGCCTTCTCCCATGACCCCAAATTGAAACCCGCGAAACACGAGAATAAATGGAAAAGGAGAATCCTACCCCTAAATCGACCCTTCCGAGTCCGATGGTGATGTCGCTTTGATTAAAATGCTCTAGCTACCGCTCAAGTTCAAGAATTCACCTAACCCTAAACATGGCAAATTGATTGACGCTCAAGTTATGCAACGATGACCCGATCAATCATATAAAGCCTCATGAACACAATAAAACATTAGAATTGATTAAAACCGCAGATGAATAAATGCAAAATCAAAAGTTTTGAATATGTATGTATGTACATGGCTCGATTCACTTGGTTTAATCCATGGCAAGAGTGTATACTTACTTAAACTTACCTTCAAGACAATGGGATGGTTGGTTGGACTGAAAGTGGCTGCTTTTTGAATTCGATTTTCAAGAATTTGAGAAAAATTTGCAATAATAAGGGTTGTTGTAGGAGCTAGGGTTTCGCCCTTTTCTTGTACACAATGTCAAGCTATTTATAGAGAGATTTGATGGCAAAAGCAAGCAAAAAGATCCATTCATCAATGTGCAAATATTTTCCAATAAATAAAATCAAATTTTTAAAAACTTGATTTTTCTTTCCATTTGCAAGCTATCACGATTTGGCAAGAGTTCGGGCTTTCTTGGTCATTAAGAAAGATATAAATCCAACTTATTTGAAAGAAACTTAATTTTCATATTTTACATAATTTATTTTGAATTAAATGTTATAAAATTCAAATATAAATCATGAAATAGAAAATCACCAATGCCAAGCATTTATGGGTCAAGAATATTGTCATGAACAAGTTTGATCAAAAGATTATAGGCCCATTTGGAAAATTTTGCATTTTGACCAAAATGTCCTTTTGTGCAATTGTCAAAATCGCCCAACTTCTCAATAGTGTATCTTTCTCAATTTTCCACAATTTTGAATGTTCTTGGACTTTTTGGAAAGCTCTAAGAGTCCTCTAAACAATGTCTTTGGTTTCATCTCAATTGGAGTTACCATGCTCAATATATCTTCAAAACAAAAGTTGACTTTTGTTGACTTTGAAAATGACCTGTAATGTTTTGAGCTATACCTCTCAAATGAAGCATTTTTGACATTCTTGTGAGACATGAAGTTGTAGAGAATTGAATTTCCTTCAAATGAGCTTTGTGGAAAATTCGAGAAAGTTATGATCACCAAAGTTCATTGACTTTTCACCTAGAAACCCTAATTTAGAAAGTTTGACTTTTCGAGCAAATCTTGAGTTTTCTCGATGAATCATGATCAACCCTTGATCAAATGATGAATGTAACTTCAAAATGAGGATGTTGACCAAAAATATGAAGTTTGACTGTATGTTGACCATAGCTTGACTTTTTGTCCAATACACCCGATTTTCAACCATCCGAGCAATCGCTCGAGGAAACTTGACTTGTAAAGCTTGAAACTTGACATGGAGAATTGAAGCATATGAGGAGGCATGAAGGCCATTGGAGATGTTGGAAATTCATCTGGCTTGAGAGATACCAAACCCTAGTTTGGGTCGATTGTCTAGGAGAGAGTTTGTCCGATCAACTCGAGGAACTCGAGTATGGATGTATGAAATCTCTTGAGTAGATGGAGGGAAAATTTTGGGGTATGACAACGCCTGCTCAATCGCCTTGTACTGGAAGGTTAGATTGACATGCTTGTCTTTCGTGACCGGAGGTAGAAGATGATTGAACACCGAGTACACCCGAAAATTTGCACTCGCCGCAGGACGATGCGGAACGGGCTTACATATGCCATTTGATTACCGGAGGATGAGCCGACGCTAGACTCGAGAATGTTGATAGAGAATTGACGGAGATGGGCTTAAGATGCCATCCGGAAAGATCGATGCTGGGAGTGAGCCATACGCTAGGCTCGTAGTCGCTCTGAAGGAGCATGGAGATGGGCTTAAGATGCCATCTAGAGGAGTCATACGTTAGACTTCGTGTTCATTTTGAATGAAGTTATTGGTTTGTATTGATTTTAACCATATATGCAGATTCTCGAAAGTGAAGCACCGCTGATAAGTAGCTCGGAGATGGGCTTAAGATATCCAAGGCAACCGAGTCGCACGCTAGACTCAGAGTTGCCGACAACGGAATCGTAATAAATTCAGCCGATTACTCCGAGGGAGATTGTAGTTGGCAAAATGTGGATAGCTTCCTGCTGTGCATCGGTGTTGATCCATTGCCTGTTATCGGAGGATAACCGAGGTGGTCTTCCTGATAGTTTTCCCGCTTGTTCGGGCTTAATCCCGGGCCGTCGGAGGACAACCAAAGGCGGTCTTTCGATAGTTTTCCGCCGATTCGGGCTTAATCCTGACCGCCGAGGACAACCAAGGCGGTCTTTTCAGATAGTTTTCCGCCGACTGGGCTTAATCCTCGACCTGTTTGCCAAGGATCACACTGCTTTGAGAAAACAAGAGGAACTTTGATGTAATATTGGTTAGTTTTATGCAAAGTATGATGCATGACATGTATATGAATGACATATGCATGAATTATGACTTTATGAGTAATGTATCAAAGATAGATGTTGTGGTATTCAAAACATATCCATCTTGAAGAAGATGGATGTTCCGCTTCAAGATTTTTTTGACTGTTGGGGAATCGAGTAGGTGAGAACCCCGCTAAGGAGAAGAAAGATATCCTGGATTCCTCCGATGCACTATCTAACCAAGTCTTGGGCCTAGATATTGTTGAGGAAGGTAGAGATTGAGAAACTCGTTGTTGGAGGTCTCATAGACCCTGCTGAGGAGAGTCTGGGAGGCGATCTGCTGGGGACCTTGTGTAGACCTCCGAGGATTTTAGGAGGCGCCACCGGGATTCCGAGTGTAGATCTCCGGAGAGTATTTGATGGTTCGAGAGACTGGCTAGAAGAGTCTGAGCCCATTGTAATCTCTGTTGGGGAATAAAGGCGACGTTTCTCCGATGCACTATCTCGACCAAGTCTTGTGTCTCGAATACCGCCGGGGAGGGGAGGATTGAGAAATGTCCACCGGAGATGAATACCTTGACCGGGATGAGGTGTTACCGCTGGAGACCGATGTAACATTGCTCGTTGAGTGGAATTACCGCGGGACTTAACGATACTCGCTGGGAAGGTGTGTTGTGAGGACACCTTTGGGGATCATGCTCGGGGAATCGTGTTGGTGACTTCGCCATCCCAACCCCGGAGCCCGTAAGTACTTTGCATGTTCACTTTCGTATGTTTGCGTGTTAGATTCTTATTGTCAAATGCATATAATCATTCAAGGCAAACGTTGGACTTATTGCAAACCACAATGGAAAATTGTAAAGAGAAAGAACTCGCATTTATTTGCAATGTGGCGTATGGCCAAGTAGTTTGTACACAAGAAAGGTAAAAGCTATGGAAACAATCTCGTTAAGTTCCAACTATGCTAGTACTCATATATTTCAACTATCTCATCTCCTTGTCAAGAGAAAGTGAGTGAATTGATCTCCGCCATTTGAATCTTGAATGTTGATAGTAGTCCGAAGTGGATGATCTAGACGAGACATAGTCGACGCTTAAATCCCTAACTTTGCCTAGACCGCTTCGTTTTCACCATGGATACCTTTTTGCCCAAGCCGGTTTCGTGTTTTCTGCGGTGTACATGTTTTGTATATATCCTTAACTTTTCCCGAACCTTGGTCGCCAGATGCCCTTATTTTTGCCTAGGCCACCGACCTAGCGGTCTCTTTATGTAGTATTTTTGACTATGTCCGTTCGTTGTGTGGAAGTCTTCGCCATCCATGGTGCTAAGTATCATAGCTCCACGGAAAATCGTCTTGACTACAAATGGTCCTCATAGGTGGGAGTCCATTTGCCCCGGATCACCTTGTGGAAGAATGATGCGCTTGACTACTAGATCACCGACTTGGTAGGCTCGGTACTTGACCTTCTTGTTAAATGCTCGATCATTCGCTCGATAAATCCCATGGCGATGGACGCGAGTCTTTTCATCAATCATTATCTCGGCAAGCCGAGTCTCGACCCAATCGCTTCGCCTAACTCGCCTCCGGAGGACTCGTGAGGGTATCCAACCTCGATGGGTAAGACGGCTTCCATACCGTATACGAGAGAAGGGGTTGCCCCTGGATGTTCGTGGAAGCGATAACCATGAAGAGCGAATGGTAACATCTCATGCCAATCCTTGTAAGTCATCGCCATCTTTCAGATAATCTTCTTAATGTTTTTGTTGGCGCTTCCACCGCGTTATTCATCTTAGCCGATATGGAGAAGAATTGTGATGCTTGATCTTGAATCGCTGCAGAGCTCAAAGGATCATCTTATTGTTGAGATTAGAACCATTATCTCGTGATAATCCTTTCGGAGTTCCATACCGATGATGAGATTATGTTTGATGAATCGAGCCACAACATTCTTGGTAATGATGCGAACGAGGTCGCTTCTACCCACTTGGTAAAGTAATCGATTGCCACAAGGATGAAACGATGTCGTTGGAAGCGGGGCTTAATTTCTCCAATCATGTCGATGCCCCACACAAAGGCCAAGGGAAGTTAAAACATTCTGAGGTACCGAGGTACGTGCACTTTATCGGCATAACCGCACTTGTGACAAGATCGAGCATAGCGGTGACAATCACTTCCATGGTGGGACCAATAGTAACTGCTCTCAAAATCTTCTTAGCCATGGTGTGTCCACGGAGTGGGTACCAAATGCGCCTCGTGTAACTCTTCCATGATATTATGTGTTTTCTCGTCTACACAGCTGAGTGCTGTATTGTGGTTTTGTATAGATGTCGTTGCCGAGGAAGAATTTGATGCAAATCTTCTCATGAACTTCTAATCATCGATGATGCCCTGCTGGATATTCCCGAGTCTCAAGATACCTTTCGTAGTACCAAGGTTTCTCTTCTATCGAGCTCATAACAATACGCTAGTTCGTCAAACTTCTCAATGATGATCCGGGAGCTCTGTCCCATCCGACTTTGAACATAGATGACATAGTAACTAAATGCGCCCGCCAACTAATTCTCTTCTCGTGGAATGTGATTGAAAGTGATTTCTTCAAGTAGAGATCAAACTTAGGACATGCTCGATATGGAATGAGATTCGATGCTCGATCCCATTCGCCTTAACTGACCGATCACCAAAGCCGAAGTCTCCATACACTTGCAAGAACTGATTCAAGTCAATAGCAGCTTTTAATACCCATGATGCACGCTCAGATTCGCCATGTTGTTCGTATAACCAAACAAAGTCTTCGGTGAAAGGAGTATGTCCCACTGGGATGGTAATGATGGCGCCAATGCCATTGCTAAGCGCTGAGGCCCCATCAAAACCATAATCCATCGGGATCCTTGTTCAGTCCTTCGTCTGGGCCTCGATTCTTCACAATCAGAATTCAGTAAAACATCTTCATCCGAAATTCAACTTCATAGACCGATAGTCATCTACGGCTTGATTAGCCAAATGATCGCCACTACACCCCTTTGATCGCCGAGAAGTGTACCGGATGTCATACCGTCAAGATCATCCGCCATCTTGCTATTCTTCCGAGAGAGTGGTTCTCAATATGTATTTTATCGGATCCATCTTTGAAATCAACAAAGTAGTGAGTCACATATCGCCTTAGCTCATAGCCCAAGCCAAAGCGCTGCAAGTTTTCTCGAGTTGTGAGTATCTTGTTTCACAGTAAACTTTTGCTAAGGTAGTGTATGCTCTTTTTCGACCTGACTCGCCATGCCCCAACACACACCCCATTGAATTCTCTAACACCGTCATACATGATAAGAGGTCTTCCTTCGCAGTGGCACGTGGATTGAGGACTCCAGGTACCCTTGATTTTGTCAAACGCGATCCGGCAATCTGCTCCATTCCACTACTTGATCTTTCTTGGCAACTTGAAGATGGTTCACAAGTAGCGCTTAAATGTGCAATGAATCTGAAATATAGTTCAATCGGCCCAAGAAACCTCCGACTTTTCTGCGGGCGCCGCATCTCTTGATGGTTTTAACCTGGCGGGTCAACCGCAATACCTTTACCATCGACAACAAACCCTAGAGTTTTCCGATCCGACTCCAAAGGTGCATTTGTTAGATTAAGTCTCAACCTCGTACTTCTTTAATCATCGAACACCGCAAATGATCGAGATGTTCTTCTTCTCGTCAGTGATCTAGCTATCATGTCACGACGAGACCCTATCTCGTGATGAATCATGTCGTGAAACAATGTTACCATAGCATCGTAAGTGGCTACCGCTTCAAAACCGAACGACACAACCTTGTAGCGAAAGTGCCCCAATTTGGTAACAAAAATAGTCTTCCATGTCTTCGGGTTTTAACTGATTGTAACCCGAGAAACCATCCATGAAGGAGAAAACCTTATGCCGAGCAAGATTGTCAACCGTAACATCAATATGAGGAAGTGGAAAATCGCTTTTCTTGACTCTTTTGTTCGATGTTCTGTAATCCACACATTCGTACCTTACCATCCTTCTTAGGCACGGGTACCACATTTGCAACCCATGGATAAGAAGTAAAACTTAAGAAACCCGCATTGAACCTCTTCGCTTTGATCTTCTCTCGACATCTCAGACGCATGCGCGAACCTTCTGCTTCATCGAGAAAACTCTCTTTGTCCGCAATCGTGCACCACAATATCAATGTCTAAGCCAGCCATGTCTTCGTATGACCAAGCAAAACCTCAATGTAGTCTCGTAGTATCTGAACCAACCTTCTTTGACACGCTCAAGACCCGCCTCCTACTCTTGATCTCTTTTCTGCCTTCGCCGCACCAAATTCACAACCTCAACTTGCTTCTTCGTGTGGTCAGTATAACTCGCTCTTCTTGCTGTAGAAAGCCCGCAAGTTCTCCTAGCACTTCGCAATCTTCCTCACTTTCGCCTTCGGCTTGGTAGATCGGATTATCAAGTCATATTTAGCAATAGCATACAAAGTATTAACTAGATCGGAGTGATTCTCAGTTGTATCACGTGGGTGTGTAAGAACACATAGCTTTTGAAGGGTGATAAAGTAAAAGAAAGAAAACAAACAATTGAATGCAAAAGTCCAACGAATTTATTGAATGAAAATACGCAAACGACAGATAATAACCTTTGAACGAGCCATGATGCCCTGCAAGGCACTAGGCTTTCAAAGTTTATTGTTCAAAACATAAAGAAATACGAAAAGCAAAACAAAACAAGAGCAATTACTCCTGACTAAAGGAGATGGTATGACGCCTTCGCCTTCCAATTGCCGAGCCTTTGATCCGGAGTCAGAAGATCCACTTGCCGATGTCGGCCATTGTCGCTGCCTTCTATAGCATGGATTCCACTGGCCGATGCGGAAAGGAAGTTACCGCACGTCATGTGTATCATCTTCCGACCTGATGGTGAAGCCTAAACAGTCTTGTCAAATTTGAAAGGAAGATTAGGAGTCAATCCAAATAGAACTACCTTCTCTCGACAGCTTGAGCATCTTTCTCGAGGCCATCCTAGGCGAGCTTGTGTAACTTCAGAGTGGTGGAGAGTCAATAGCATGACTCGGGTATTGTTTCAAAAGCTTGACAGGAGTCTCAAGAATTCACCCTCCATCTCGAGATAGCGGAATGACTGTAGATGACCCGACCATATACTTTCTTCACCACACATCGTAACAACCTCTCCTTTCACCGCACTTCTATTTCTGCAAGGTAGAAGTAATACCGCCCCATGTATCCAAGGGCCCAGTAGGTAAGAGTAAGTCGGACGGATGTCCATGACAAAGAAAGTAGAATCAAAGTCGGGAACCGACTTTAACAGCAGAGTGAGTTCAAGCACGTCGCTTAGAACCATCAAAAGCTCCTCACAATAATGTCACCGGTCTCGTAACCAACCCTTCGCCATCAAGTCGATCAAAAGCGCCGTAGGATATTCAGAGTAACCGTATCCACCAAAACATGAGATAATGTAGTGCCCTTGCATTCAACAGATGTGCAAGGCTTTGTTGTGTTTCTTTCCTACAGAGTCAAATCAAGATCGAGAAGCTTCTAGCCGTTGTTGGTAGCAGTTAGCAATACAAACTTCGAATTGGTCGTGGTAGTGTCTTGGCACGTGAGCATTCTTCGTAAACTTTACCAAGGCGTTAGCATGAGCCTCGAGCACAAGAGCAAAGTGAGCATGGAGATTTTGGACGGAGTTCGTCCCAATGCTCCACAACATTGTAGTCACTTCTTGATGATCTTCGCAATTTCCTCCATTTCTTGTTTGGAGGTGTCTTCAAGAACTTTGGTACTTCGAAAGGTGATGAGCCACCGGTTCTTCCCTCTAGTCGATATTGGTGGAGTAGACTGGAATGCGAGTCGAGTCGCAGTGTCCTTGGAGGAGAGATCTCGAGAGAATACCTTGCCTCGTCACCTTGCTTGATCCTGATTTTGTCAATGTTAGGAATGGTAGCTTCAACTGAAGATCCTCAATGGTCGAGGGTCTTGCTTGACGCCATGATAGTAAACATCACCCATAATTCCAAGGGATAGCCTTGTCGAGGAATGGCGCAGGTCTTGAGAAGTGATAATGAGAGGTGCACTCTAGGCACGTGGATCGCAGAGGTAATCCTTATAGGTTAACATCAAGATAGTCTTCGGGAAATCGTCACCCCATCCTACGCCTTTAACATCTTCAATAGGAATCTTGTAACTATCGTGACAAGTGTACTTCACCATGTAATCATATTTTCCACTTGGCTGCCCCAAGGTATCCCACACGATGGTACGCTGTCGCATTGTCAATCTTCAACTTAGACATATCTTCACACCAGACAATGTGGTTTCGTAAATAGTATCTCACTATCCATCATGCTACTCAACACGCCTTCTCAACCAAGCACAACCATCGTGCACGGGCACCAACGAAAGTTCTCTCGACATCCCGGATTGACACCGACTTGCAACAAATTCTTCTTAACACAATCGAGGAATGGTCAAGTCATCTATGTTGAAAACATAAGTATCGCCGCCAACAAAGATTGGAACTCTTGTCATGGTTAGGCATAGCGCTGATCACATTCGAGTCTCAACAGAGGGTCAAATTCAATCGCTTAGCTTCAATCATATCTTGAATCTTGTTCTTCGTGAGCCCAACAATCGTCGCTGTTATGTCCGGCTATTGGAGTGGTAAGCACACTTAGCATTAGGATTGTACTGGAGAGGAAGTGTTGACATTTCGAGGAGGATCCTCAAGGTAATCGCCCGGTTCAACATGTGTTGCAAGGCTTGCGCATAAAGGCATGTTGATCTTCAGAACCGCCTCGTGGCGCGCTCGCCACGCGTTGTCTCGCCGAGGTTGTACCGATGTAGGATCGAGATCACAACCGCCTCTACGATTGAGCGTGGTTGGTCTTGGTTCGCTTTTTGACCATACACAGATTAGCTTTTCTTAGCACCAAAAGATCTCTTCAAGATTTGAAGATGATTCTACATGGATCTTCCCACTCTTGATACCACAATACGTCTACCGTATATCACTATGAATCCGTATGAAGAATTTCTAATCGATGATTGAAGAATGGGCCTCGTCAATGTTCCTATAAACATATCAACCAGCTCCCTATTGGACAAGGGTGGTTGAACTCGCTTCTAAATTCTCCATTTCTCGAGTATACCCTGAACTTCACCACGTACATGTTTTCAGAGTTGTACGTTGGGTGTCAATTCAAAGATTGTACTATATCGGTTTGTAGAAAGCATCTGCTGTCACTCCAAGTACGGATACAGTCATTCTCTAGCCGATAATACCACCCAACCGAGTCCCGGACAAGCTCTTGAAATAGTGCATCCACAACTTTCGTCATACGCCAGGATTGATCCGGACATAGGACTTCAAATGCACTAAAAGACATACCATCATACTTAGCAAAAGTAGGAACCTTGAACTTGGGAGGAATCACAACACCAGAACAAGACTCAGATTATCAAAATTCAACCCGACATCTTCGTGTTTTCCACAAGATTCGATCATCTTCAAGTTGCTTGTATTTTTCATCTTCCCCGTAGTATCGGCCATTATCATAGTCTTTTTCAGTTCATGCCAGGCTGCCTCGCCCTCACCCCTTGTTACCCCAGATGGACACTCCTTCGAGAGCCCGATCCGACCGACCACTTTAGGACCACCTTGTAGCGCCCTCTACCATGTTGAGGAGACCAACCCCTTCTTCTTGTTGATGAGCTTCTTCAAATCTTCTTGGCCTTGGACCGTTGGTGAATCACAAACCGAGCATTCCGAGCCTGGAGATCCTTGACAGATCTGCTCAAGAGCCATTTTTCTAACATAAATAGCGAGCAAATGAGAAACCAATCTCCAATGTACTGTGGTGCAATGTTATGCTATGCTATGCTATGTTTATGCATGCAATGCAATGTTTTCAAGGACGTTAGAGACTTAAATTTGTTAAACAAGCAAAAACATTTATTAGTACTTTATTATTCTTTTTTCTTTTAAGTACAAGAGATAGTTCAAAACAATAATAAAAGAAAAGCATAAAAATCCTAAAGCTCTAAGTCTCCCATGGGCGCTTCCTCTTGCAATGAGGTAGGTGTTGATGCTTCGCTCCCATGAAGTAGCTTACTAATTCTAACACTTTCTTCTCACCTGATAAGTAATCGAAAGCTTCAAAGGTATCCTCTTTAGTTGAATCCAGATCTCTTCAAGTCTTCAAAATCAGTGAGGCATGTCGATGGAGAATAAGAGGTGGTACGCCACCTATAGCAACAGTTCCATAATTACTAGAACAGCGTGAATGGCATCACGAGGTTTTGAGCTCGAGCTCGCACTCCATTTGAGGTAAGGTTCAAGGAATGGAGTTCGGGTGCCCCAAAGTCTTGGTATCGCCTTTACCATGCCCCAAGCGTGTATAAACCTTCGCTTGCACTGAGATCGTGATTGTAATCGAACACAATATCTTGGAGAAGCATATCATGGGACCATCTTTTCGATAAACCAAACCGACGAGAGCTAGAGAAGGGTTAGTAATACCCCTTATACCAAGAGGTACATTAGGAATTCTCCACAACGCTCAATGAATGTGAAGTCCTTTTGAGAGAAAAGATTCCAACTATATCCGAATGAGAGAGTGACATTAATCTTCGAGACCATCTCAACCTTTATTCATTCTTCAAAATCGATGGAGGAAGGTGCAAATAAACCACCTTGAAAGTAACGGTACAAACCACACATGAGAGTTCCTTGTCTTTAGTAGTACGAGTGTGGAAAGAATGTAGAATATCTCCAAGTAAGGTAGGCACCTGATTGCGGGTAAGGAACAACTTGATGGCATTGATATCGATGAACCATCCGAGTTAGAAACAGAACCAAACCATAAATTAGCAAGGCCACAACAGCCAAATGCATGGAAACTCATAACTTTGAGGAATTCTCGGCTTTCTTGATTAAGAACTGGAAAGTAAACCCTTAACTCCACTTCGTTTCCCAATTGGCTTCAATATCCTCAACGCTAAGTGCAAAGCGGATGCAATGTCTTCATACTTAGGAACCTTTTCTAAACCGTGAATGGCATTTGATCAAGAATAGGTATCCCAAGTAGCTTAGAGAACTCTTCTAAGGTAGGAACCAACCGATAACTGAAATGTAAAGCAATGGTTTCGATCAAAGAACTGGAATAGGACATGCATCATATCTTCTTCAAACCGGAGATAA
>CM038796.1:32163410-32244715 GCA_021764765.1 Vicia sativa | reverse complement strand
TGTTGCCGAGTCTTTGGAGTCGCTGACACGTAACCACGGGATTTGGGAATTTATTATATCCTTCATTTGTTTTATCATACGTATCTTATTTTATGAATTGTGATGAACCACATGTTTGTGGGTTTGAATTGATGTTGAGGCTCGATGCTATAAAAAGCTGAATTAAGTTGTTTTCTGGCGCATGAATAAATTATTTTGAAACCTTATGAGAATTTGAGCGTTATGTGACATCCCATTTGTAATTTACTCTAATAATTGTCGTGTATTTTACTACGAATATTAGTATTGGGAAATGGGGTGTTACAAATTGTGTGACCAGATGGTGGATCATGTTGCTAAGAAACAACAAAGTTGCAACATTGCGGTGTTGGATACGGAATTCAAGCTCCATGATGAGTGAATAATTTTATTGACTAAAGTCATGTACCTGATTTGAAGAGAAATTTGATTTCTCTTGGTGAATCGACAAGAAGGATATGTTTTCAAGGAGAAAAAGTATTCTAAGAGTCAGAGAATTAGAAGGAGTCTTGAAGCGTGAAAAACAAGGCTTATACCCTTGAGGTTGAAGTTGTAAGTAGTTCGAGCAAATGTTGTATCCATGAAACCTTTGTCGAAGGCAATTGCACATGAGATTGGGCCATGTTAGTGAAAGATTTTTGGTCGAATTGGGGAAACAAAATTTGCTAGGAGGAGACAAAGTCAAAAAGCTAAAGTTTTATGTTGCCTATGGTATTGCAAGGCACAGAACTACTGCAGGTACTCCACAACAAAATGGTTTGGCTGATAGGTTTAATAGAACCATCTTGGAAAGAGTTAGATGCATGTTGACTAGTGTTGTATTAAAGAAGGTGTTTTGAAATTTGAGGTCATTTGACATCAACATGCTCGATAAATAGATGTCCTTCAATTGCGTTAGATATGAAGACACAAAGAAGTTTGGTTAGACATCCACCAAATCGATAAACTTAGAGTATTTGGTTGCGTGACTATGCTCGTGCTAGGAAAGACAAGGATGGACCTAGAGCTCTTAAATGCATGTTCATGGATACCACGGAAGAATCAAAGCTAATAGGCTATGGTGCCTGGAGCTAGGTCACGAGAAGGATTATCACAAGTCGAGATATAGTTTTCAACAAAGTGAAATGACTTTCAAAAAGCGATGATGTTGATCGAAGTGAAATATCCGACAAAGAGGGCAGTGAGATTCTATTGAGGTGGAGCATGTTGATCTTGATTGCGTACCCAAATAAAGTCGAGAAGAAGAAGAAGAAGAATATGTTGAGGAAATTGTGAAAATGCCGATGACTATCTATTGGAAAGAGATAGACGCGGAAGTCATCAAGCCACCTCGGAGATTTGGGTATCACCAGATCTTATAGCCTTGTAATCTCTGCAGTGAGGTTCTAGGCGAAGAACCAAGAGACCATAAGGAAGTTGAGGAGTCAAAATGTGTTGAATGGATGAAGGCCATGGATGATGAGATGAAATATCTTTATGATAACAACACTTGGTAATTGAAAACACTAAAGAGCTAGGTTAGTCAGTTGTAAATGGATTTTCAAAGTTAAGGAAGGAATCAAAGGGTGGTGATCGAAAAGATACAAGGCAAGGTTGGTTGTAGCGGGTTTCACTCAGAAAGAAGGTGTAGACTTCAATGATGTGTTTTCTCCTATTGTGAAGTATAGGTCTATTCAAATGTTGCTTGCCATAGTGGCATAGTTCGACCTTGAACTGGAACAAATAGATGTGAATGCGTTATTGTATGGTGATCTAGATGAAATAATCCTGATGAGAACACAGAAGGGGATGTCGAAAAGGGAAAGGAAGATTGTGTGTGCAAGTTGAATAGATCGTTATATGGGCTGAAACAATCTCCTCGCCCGTGGAATAAGAGATTTGACAAGTTCATGGCACACATAGATTTCATTAGAAGTCAGTTCGACCACTGTGTGTACTTCATATTTCGACCTGGTAATTCATTTGTTATTTTGTTGCTTTATGTTGATGATATTCTCAAAGCAAGCAACAATGTTGAAGAAGGTAATGAGAGTGAAGTAAACTTCAATAAGGACTTCAAATGAAGGATCTTGGAGCTGCTTCCAGGATTATTGGGATTGGCATTTGAAGAGATAATAAGCAGTCAAAATTATGCTTATCTCAAGAGGCATATCTACGGAAGATTCTTGAAAAGTTTGGTATGTCAAATTGAGCCTGTGACTCCAGCAAACCCCAGATTCAAGGCGGTATTGATCGGTGTCCCGATCTGCCGAGGTTGAAAGAACTTATGAATAGAATCTCATATGCTAATGTATTAGGTTCTTTGATGTGTGCTATGGTTTGTACTAGACCCGAGCATAGCATATCAGATGAAGTCTTGTAGCGGTACATGGCGAATCCTAGAAAGAGCTCCTTGGAAATCATTAAAAGTGGATTCTAAGGTACATAAATGGGTCTTTGAGCGAGTCCTAATTTATGTGGTGGAGCCTTGGGTGAAGATACTACTAAAAATTTTCTTTTAGTATTTGGTTAGTTATCGAAAATTTTGATCATTTATGGCGACCAAATTAGCCACCAAAATTTTATATTCATTAGACAACTTTAAATTGGTCACGTCGGCCACTAAAATAAACCCGAGTCAGTTTAGTGACTAAAATTTTCTGACCACCTATTAGGTCACGAAAAGTATTTTTCGAATAAAAATTTTGTTATTGAAAATCGAGACGAAATTTGTTCATTAATTTTTTTTCTCCTATTTTTTAATTCTCTTTGTTATGTTACTATTTCTCTTCCGTTTTACAAAGATTTTAGTTCTCTTATAATTCTTAGTAAAACAATTATCATTCATGTTTAATAATAAAATATACATTTATATAAAATAATGCTATTTTATATTTATATTTGTATCAAAGTGATTCTATTTTTATTATCACAGTTTATATGTGCATAATAAAATAGCATGATAAAATCATATTTATATAGTGATTTTCTCAATTTTATTTTAAAAAATTATTTCTTTGTAATATGTATACGGTTAAACATATAGTAGAATAATATATATTGAATGGTCTAGTGGTAAGGCATTGTAAGAATTTGAGGAGGTCATGAGTTTTGATTCCTAGTTTGACAACTTTATTTTTATTTTGTAAAAACATAAAAAAAATCGGTCACTAAAATCGGTCAATAAATTCAGTCACAAAATCGGTCTCTAAAATTTGTACTAAATTCATCACAAAAGCTTAGCAACTAACACTTTTTCAACCAAAAAGTGATGAGTCGCTAAATCGGTCACTAAGCAGTTTAGTGACCGATTTTTCTTTGGGTCTCAATTCGGTCACTAAAAGCGGAATTTTATAGTAGTGATAGTAAAAATGTCGGAAGGATTTGTTGACTACGATTATGCGGGTTGTATGGATTCAAAATCTATCTCTGGTTGTTTTCACCATGTTTGGTACAACAATTAGTTGGAAAGCAACACTTGGAAAGGTTGTTGCATTATCAACCACTAAAGCGGACTACATTGCTTTAGCTGAAAGTTGAAAAGAGCATTGTGGCTTGAAGGTTTTTGCTAAGAGCTAAAATTCAAGGTGAAGTTATCGCTTTAAATGTGATAGCCAAAGTGCAATACATGTCGAAGAATTGACTTATCATAGTGAAGCAAACACATCGATGTGAGGTTGCATTTTGTCGGAGGGGAAGAAGCGATGAGAAGTTCAAGTCTTTGAAGGTTTTGACAAATCATAATGATCTTGATATGATCACCAAGACATTGCCTAGTTGCGAGTTTTCCATTGTATGTAGTTGATAAGGCATGAAGAAAACTAGTTCATTCTTTGATAATAGAGTTTGTTATAAGGTGATTTATGAGATATTAGATCGAACTCTATTTGGTCAAAGTAATGTATCTTAGTTAAAGGTTCGAAAAAGTTTAGCATGCGATTAAAGATTGCTCACATCTTTGTTGTCGAAGTGTTACAAGTTATATGAAGTGTGTTATAACTTGTAGTGTCGAAGGATGCTAGGATTATTAACATCAAATTGGGCTCTTTGTTATGTCCAATTGGTTAAGTTAGCTTGTACCTAAGTTAACTTGTAATGGGTAAAAGACCATTAGTTTAGTATGTTAGGTTTATTATAAATAGCATACTAGTCTCTCATCATTGCGTACTGCAAATCTTAATTTAGGGTGAAAGGGTTATTCGTTATTCTTGTATACTTGTAATCTTGTTTTGAAGATAAAGGAAAGAATAGCGATTAATAGCAATTTCTTGTGTTCATCATGTTAAGTCATATATTCTACCCTTGTTTGTTTCTTGATCATTAAGTAGCAAATTTATACTTTGTTTCCAAGGCATCGATTCCACAACCTGAAGGAATTGCAAAAAAGAATCAAATTTGTTTTCTCTTTGGATGGGGTCCTAGAATTTGTATCGGGCAAAACTTTGCCTTATTAGAAGCCAAGATAGTGATATCAATGATATTGCATAATTTTTCATTGAGCTTTCTCCTACTTTTGTGCATGTGTCTGGTGAAGCGACTTTGTAGGATTTTGTATCCAAATGTGCGGATAGCAAGAGTATACCGACTTTTATTTTATCAATTAAGGAAGGTAAAAGTATGAAAAAGACCCGTTAGATTACGAGTTCGGAGAATGGTTATGAAAAGGAAGGTATTAGCACCCTTTCCATCCAGAGTTATTCTCTAGGCTCTTAGTTGCTCTTAATAACTTTTTAAAAATTGCTTTACGTGTGTTTGGAAAATGTTTTGAAAAGAGGCATTTCACTTTGACTTTGTAATGACTCATGTAGGATGTATACAAAGTGTTGGAAATGTTTTGTTTTGAAAAGAATTTGAACTTTGAAAAAGTGTGTGGTGTGAAAAGCATTTGATAGAGCAAGCAACTAAAAGACTTATTACCCACGAATTGGTCGTTTTGTTGTTTCTACATTCCTTTAGAATAGCGCTAGCCATACCATTAGTTAGTAGGTAGCTCCATTCGTTGGTGTAAGCGGGACATTGAAGGGACATCGGATGGTCATAGAAGGCAACTTGGGGAAGTATCCTAGCACATTCGAAGGGACTATCATCATTTTTAAGTAGGCGACAATCGAGGTCGAGATCATGTATTCGGAGGCGACATCGTGGGTCTTATGATCTTTGTATTGAAGGGACTATGATGATTTGTTTTGAAAGCAGCGGTGCTAGAATACCTCGTTCGAGGACATGACCATTTTGAATCGAAGGCATCGAGAGAATTACCTAAGGTGCGTGTGTGAAAATAGTGTGTCAAATTCGAGATATTTTATCTTGAAGATTAGTGGGCGGAAAGATAAAATCTTGGAATAATAAGTGCGGAAAGGTAAATGTCCTGCTATTACAAGGCTTTGGAGCGGATACATAATTTAAAATCACGGAAAATAAAATCCTAAATTAAACTATTACATCCCATATCTGATTACATAATTGAAAATAAAGCGATAAAAAAAACTTCGAATCGGACAACTGTGAGCGAATAAGAAAATCGGAAATATGATGAAATCGAATAAGAGAAAAAATGTTAGAAAAATGCAATTTTTATATGAGAAAATTAATATATCTTTGAAATAAGATAAATAAGCTAAAATAATTTTTGGGATTTTTAAATGCCATTTAGTAATTTAAAATGAATTTATAATGATTTAAATGCAAAATTACAAATAAAAATAAATATGCATGCAAAAGGTATTTTTAATTTATTAAATTAAATAAAGATTTTAGAAAATAAATGCAAAAGAAAATTAATTTTTGATGATTTTTAGTGCGAGAATAAAATATGAAAAGAAATTAAAATAGATGCAAAATATTAAATAATATAAAAATATGAAAATAGGAAAAGTTGGAAGTTTGGAAAGAAAAAAGAAAAAGCGGTCCCAGTGGATCGAACTCATGACCTCTGGAGAATCTCTTGAAAACACCATAACCATGGACATTGCATTTGTGTCGTGGAATCACAAGCAATGGCTTATAAAATCGTGTGTCAGATTTAAGTTTGAACACGATCGATAAGCGGGCGATCAACTTACTGAATGGGCGAATCAGTTGAGTCTTGGCGCCGCAAGCTTCCGGTCTTCGCGATCAGCGGCGGGCCCTAGCTCGGTCGTCTTCTCGGCGACCCAAATTGAAACTGCGAAACACGTAGAATAAATGGAAAGGAGAATCCTACCCCTAAATCGACCCTTGAGTCCGATGGTGATGTCGGTTTGATTAAAAATACCTCAGCTACCGATTCGAAGTTCGGTCCGAACCTAAACATGGCAAATTGGATTTACGGCGTTCAAGTTATACATGATGACGGATCAATCATATAAAGCCTCATGAACACAATAAAAACATTAGAATTGATTAAAGCAGATGAATAAAATGCAAAAATCAAAAGTTTTGAATATGTATGTATATGCAGGGCTCGATTCGACTTGGTTTAATCCATGGCAGAAGTGTATACTTACTTAAACTTACCGAAGACAATGGGATGGTTGGTTTGAATTGAAAGTGGCTGCTTTTTGGAATTCGATTTTCAAGAATTTGAGAAAAATTTGCAATAATAAGGGTTGTTGTAGAGCTAGGGTTTCGTCCTTTTCTTGTACCAATCTTGGTATTTATAGGAGAGATTTGGATGGCAAAAGCAAGCAAAAAGATCCATTCATCAATGTGCAAATATTTTCCAATAAATAAATCAAATTTCTTTAAAAACTTGATTTTTCTTTCCATTTACAAGCTATCACGATTTGGCAAGAGTTAGGGCTTTCTTGGTCATTAAAAGATATAAATCCAACTTATTTGAAAAAAAACTTAATTTTCATATTTTACATAATTTATTTTGAATTAAATGTTATAAAATTCAAATATAAATCATGAAAATAGAAAATCACCAATAAACATTTATGGGTCAAGAATATTGTCATGAACAAGTTTGGATCAAAAGATTATAGGCCCATTTGGAAAATTTTGCATTTTGACCAAAATGTCCTTTTGTGCAATTGTCCAAAATTGCCCAACTTCTCAATAGTGTATCTTTCTCAATTTTCCACAATTTTGAATGTTCTTGGACTTTTTGGAAAGCTCTAAGAGTCCTCTAAACAATGTCTTTGGTTTCATCTCAATTGGAGTTACCATGCTCAATATATCTTCAAAACAAAAGTTGACTTTTGTTGACTTTGAAAATGACTGTAATGTTTTGAGCTATACCTCTCAAATGAAGCATTTTTGGACATTCTTGTGAGACATGAAGTTGTAGAAATTGAATTTCCTTCAAAATGAGCTTTGGTGGGAAAATTTACGAGAAAGTTATGATCAGTCAAAGTTCGATTGACTTTTCACCTAGAAACCCTAATTTAGAAAGTTTGACTTTTGAGCAAATCTTGAGTTTTCTCGATGAATCATGATCAACCCTTGATCAAATGATGAATGTAACTTCAAAATGAGGATGTTGACCAAAAATATGAAGTTTGTTGTATGTTGACCAGTTGACTTTTGTCCAATACAGATTTTCAACCATCGAGCAATTGCGAGGAAACTTGACTTGTAAAGCTTGAAACTTGACATGGAGAATCTTTGAAGCATATGAGGAGGCATGAAGGCCATTGGAGATGTTGGAAATTCATCACGGCTTGAGATACCAAACCCTAGTTTGGGTTGATTGTCTAGGAGAGTTTGTCGATCGACTCTTGAGGAATCCTTGAGTATGGATGTATGAAATCTCTTGAGTAGATGGAGGGAAAATTTTGGGGTATGATGACTGCCCTGTTCAATCGTCTTGTCTTGGAAGGTTAGATTGACATGCTTGTCTTCGTGACACGGAGGTGAAGATGATTGAACACTCAGTACACAAAATTTGCACTCATTGTTGGTGGGATGGGAATGGGCTTACATATGCCATTTGGATACTTATTTGGAGGATGAGCCGTCACGCTAGACTCGAGAATGTTGATAGGAGAATGTGGAGATGGGCTTAAGATGCCATCGGAAAGATCGATCTTTGGGGAGTGAGCCATCTGGGCTCTGTAGTCGTTCTGGAAGGAGCATGGAGATGGGCTTAAGATGCCATCTAGAGGAGTCATCGTTAGACTTGTGTTCATTTTGAATGAAGTTATTGGTTTGTATTGATTTTTAACCATATATGCATTAGAAAGTGAAGCATTTGATAAGTAGTCGGAGATGGGCTTAAGATGCCATCCAGGCAAGTGAGTCGTCGCTAGACTACTGTAGTTCTTGTTGACAATCGGGAATCGAATAAATCTTTGTCTTGATTACTCGGGGGAGATTGTAGTTGGCAAAAATGTGGATAGCTTCCTGTTGTGCATCGGTGTTGATCCATTGCACATTATCGGAGGATAACGGTGGTCTTCGGATAGTTTTCCGTCGGTTCGGGGCTTAATCACAGGCGATCGTCGGAGGACAACCAAAGGCGGTCTTCAGATAGTTTTCCGTCGATTCGGGGCTTAATCTGGACCATCGTCGGAGGACAACCAAGGCGGTCTTCGGATAGTTTTCCGTCGATTCGGGCTTAATCTGGACTGTTTGCGTCGAGTATTACTGTTTGGAGAAAACAAGAGGAACTTTGACAGAATATTGGTTAGTTTTATGCAAAGTATGATGCATGACAGTGTATATGAATGACATATGCATGAATTATGACTTTATGAGTAATGTATCAAAGATAGATGTTGTGGTATTCAAAACATATCCATCTTGAAGAAGATGCGGATGTTCCGTTTGAAGATTTTTGACTCCTGTTTGGGGAATTGAGTAGGTGAGAACCCCGCTTTTGAAGGAGAAGAAAGATATCCTGGATTCCTCCGATGCACTATCTAACCAAGTCTTGGGCCTAGATATTGTTGAGGAAGGTAGAGATTGAGAAACTCGTTGTTGGAGGTCTCATAGACCCTGCTGAGGAGAGTCTGGGAGGCGATCTGTTGGGGACCTTGTATGTAGACCCTGCTGAGGATTTTTAGGAGGCGCTCTCTTGGGGATTACGAGTGTAGATCTCATTGGAGTATTTGATGGTTGCTGAGAGACTGGGCTAGAAGAGTCTGGAGCCCATTGTAATCTCTGGTTGGGGAATAAAAGGCGTACGTTTCCTCCGATGCACTATCTGACCAAGTCTTGTGTCTGAATACCGCTGCCGGGGAGAAGGGGGAGGATTGAGAAATGTCCGCTGGAGATGAATACCTTGACTGGGGATGAGGTGTTACTGCTTGGAGACTGATGTAACATTGCTCGGTTGAGTGGAATTACTGCTCGGGGACTTAACGTATACTCTGCTGGGGAAGGTGTGTTGTGAGTGACACCTTTGTGGGGATCATGCTCCGTGGGGAACTGTGTTGGTGACTTTCGTCGTCATCCCAACCCCTGGAGCCTGTAGTAAGTACTTTTGCATGTTCACTTTTCGTATGTTTGCGGTTAGATTCTTATTGTCAAATGCATATAATCATTCAAGGCAAGCGTTGGACTTATTGCAAAGCGACAACGGTGAAAATTGTAAAGAGAAAGAACTAGCATTTATTTGCAATGTGGCGTATGGCCAAGTAGTTTGTACACAAGAAGGTAAAAGCTATCGGAAACAATCTCGTTAAGTTCCAACTATGCTAGTACTCATATATTTCAACTATCTCATCTCCTTCTTTGTCGATGAAAGTGAGTGAATTGATCTCGCCATTTGAATCTTGAATGTTGATAGTAGTGCGGAAGTGGATGATCTAGAGACATAGTCGTGCGCTTAAATCCTAACTTTTGCCTAGACCGCCGGGTTTCGATCTACAGGATACCTTTTTGCCCAACCGCCTTTTGGGTTTTCGACTTGCGGGTGTACATGTTTTGTATATATCCTTAACTTTTCCGAACCTTTTGGTTCGCCGAGATCTCCTTATTTTTGCCTAGGCGATCGACCTAGCGGGTCTCTTTTATCGTAGTATTTTTGACTATGTCTGCGTTCACGGTGTGGGAAGTCTTCGCCATCCATGGTGCTAAGTATCATAGCTCCATGGAAAATCTTGTCTTGACTACAAATGGTCCCTCATGGGTGGGAGTCCATTTGCCCACAGGATCACCTTGTGGAAGAATGATGCGCTTGACTACTAGATCACCGACTTGGTAGGCTCGGTACTTGACCTTCTTGTTAAATGCTCGATCATTCGCTCGATAAATCATCCATGGCGGATGGGCCGTCGTTCTCATCAATCAAATTAATGGTCAAAGTGCGGACCCATCGTCTTCGCCTAACTCGCCTCTGGAGGACTCGGTTGAGGGTATCTGAACCTCGATGGGTAAGACGGCTTCCATACCGTATACGAGAGAAAAGGGGGTTGCCCCTGTGGATGTTCGTGCTGAAGTGCGATAACCATGAAGAGCGAATGGTAACATCTCATGCCAATCCTTGTAAGTCATCGTCATCTTCTGTATAATCTTCTTAATGTTTTTGTTGGCGGCTTCCACTGCGCCATTCATCTTAGCCGATATGGAGAAGAATTGTGATGCTTGATCTTGAACTGCGTGCAGAGCTCAGTGATCATCTTATTGTTGAGATTAGAACCATTATCTGTGATAATCCTTTCGGGAGTTCCATACCGACAGATGAGATTATGTTTGATGAATCGAGCCACAACATTCTTGGTAACGGATCTGACGGCGCTTCTACCCACTTGGTAAAGTAATCGATTGCCACAAGGATGAAGCGATGTCCATTGGAAGTGGGCTTAATTTCTCCAATCATGTCGATGCCCACATTGCAAAAGGCCAAGGGAAGTTAAAACATTAGATTGGAGGTGCGTGCACTTTCGGCATAAATCGGCACTTGTGACAAGATCGAGCATAAGCGGTGACAATCGACTTCCATGGTGGACCAATAGTAACTGTTCTCAAAATCTTCTTAGCCATGGTGTGTCCTTTGGAGTGGGTACCAAATCGCCGTGTAACTCTTCCATGATACGCATTCTTTGTTTACGGTCTACACGGTAGATGGCACAGATTGTGGTTGCGCTTGTATAGGATGTCGTTGCTGAGGAAGAATTTGGATGCAAATCTTCTCATGAACTTCTAATCATTGACAGATGCCCCTGCGGGATATTCCTGAGTCTCAAGATACCTTTTCACGTCGTAGTACCAAGGTTTCTCTTCTATATCGAGCTCATAACAATACGCTAGTTCGTCAAACTTCTCAATGATGATCTGGGGAGCCTCGTTGTCCCATCTGACTTTGAACATAGATGACATAGTAACTAATGCGTCTGCCAACTAATTCTCTTCTCGTGGAATGTGATTGAAAGTGATTTCTTCGAAGTAGGAGATCAAACTTAGGACATGCTCTCGATATGGAATGAGATTCGGATGCTTCGTATCCCATTCGCCCTTAATCTGACTGATCACCAAAGCTGAGTCTCCATACACTTGCAAGAACTTGATTCTTAAGTCAATAGCAGCTTTAATACCCATGATGCACGCTTCGTATTCGGCCATGTTGTTCGTACAACTGAAACAAAGTCTGGCGGTGAAAGGAGTATGTCCGCCTGTGGGGGATGTAATGATGGCGCCAATGCCATTGCCAAGTGCGTTTGAGGCCCCATCAAAAACCATAATCCATCGGGATCCTTGTTCAGGTCCTTATGGGCTGATTCTTCAATCAACTAGTAAAACATCTTCATCGGAAAATTCGAACTTCATAGGCGATAGTCATCTACGGCTTGATGAGCCAAATGATCGGCTACTACACTCCCTTTGATCGCTTTAGAAGTGTCTTGGATGTCATACTCGGTCAAGATCATCGCCATCTTGCTATTCTTCGGAGAGCTGGTTTCTCAAATATGTATTTTATCGGATCCATCTTGGAAATCAACAAAGTAGTGTGAGTCAACATATCTTGTCTTAGCAGCCAAGCCAAAGCGTTGCAAGTTTTCTCGAGTTGTGAGTATCTTGTTTCACGATCGGTAAACTTTTGCTAAGGTAGTATATTGCATGCTCTTTTCGACCGGACTCGTCATGTTGCCCCAACACACACCCATTGAATTCTCTAACATCAAGTACATGATAAGAGGTCTTCCTTGAGGTGGCATCGAGTTGGAGGATTACGTAGTACTCCTTGATTTTGTCAAAGCGCGATCGGCAATCGTCGTTCCATTCCACTACTTGATCTTTCTTAAGTAACTTGAAGATTGGTTCACAAGTAGCGATTAAATGTGCAATGAATCTGAAATATAGTTCAATCGGCCAAGAAACCTCGACTTCTTTCTTGCGGGGTGGCATCTCTTGATAGCTTTAACCTTGGCGGGTCAACCGCAATACCTTTATGACAACAAACCCTAGGAGTTTTCGGATCGACTCAAAGGTGCACTTGTTAGGATTAAGTCTCAACACATACTTCTTTAATCGAACAATTTACGCAAATGATCGAGATGTTCTTCTTACATCGTGATCTAGCTATCATGTCGTCGACGTAGACCTCTATCTCGTGATGAATCATGTCGAAACAATGTTACCATAGCACTTTGGTAAGTGGCGCTGCGTTCTTCACCGACGACATAACCTTGTAGCAGTGCCCCAGTGTAACAAAAATAGTCTTCTCCATGTCTTGGAGCCATTTTAATCGATTGTAACCGGAAACCATCCATGAAGGAGAAAACCTTATCTTTGCGGTATTGTCAACCAGAACATCAATATGAGGAAGTGGAAAATCGTCTTTCGGACTCGCTTTGTTCAGATCTCTGTAATCCACACACATTCGTACCTTACCATCCTTCTTAGGCACGGGTACCACATTTGCAACCCTTGTGGATAAAGTGACTAAGAAACCGTTGAACTTCATAACCGGCTTTGATCTTCTCGACATCTCGGACGTGCGGCGAACCTTTTTCATTGAGAAAACTCTCTTTTGTCGGCAATCGGTGCACCACAATATCAATGTCTAAGCCAGCCATGTCTTCGTATGACCAAGCAAAAACCTCAATGTAGTCTCGTAGCATCTGAACCAACCTTTCTTTGACACTGCTCTCAAGACCCGCTCCTACCTTGATCTCTTTTTCTTCGTCGGTACCAAATTCACAACCTCAACTTGTCTCTTCGTGTGGTGTATAACTCGCTCTTCTTCTTGTGATCGGCAAGTTCTCCTAGCACTTCACAATCTTCCTCACTTCGTCTTGCTTGGTAGATCGGATTATCAAGTCATATTTAGCAATAGCATAGTTATTAACGAGATTCGGTGATTCTGCGTGTATCACGTGGGTGTGTGTAAGAAACACATAGCTTTTGAAGGGTGATAAAGTAAAGAAAGAAAACAAACAATTGAATGCAAAGTCCAACGAATTTATTGAATGAAAATCATAAACGACAGATAATAACCTCATAAGCGAGCCATGATGCCCGGGCAAGGCACTAGGCTTTCAAAGTTTATTGTTCAAAACATAAAGAAATACGAAAAGCAAAACAAAACAAGAGCAATTACTCCTGACTAAAGGAGATTGGTATGACGTCTTCAGTCTTCCAATTGCTGAGCCCTTTGACTGGAGTTGAGAAGATCCACTTGCTGATGTCGAAGCCATTGTCGTCGTCTTCTATAGCATGGATTCCACTCTGGCTGATGCGGAAGGGAAGTTGGCCGGCACGTTCGCGGTGTATCATCTTCTGACCCTTGATGGTGAAGCCTAAATCAGTCTTGTCAAATTTGAAAGGAAGATTAGGGAGCTGACCCCAAATAGAACTACCTTCTTCGACAGCAGCTTGAGCGTCTTTCAGTGAGGCCATCCTAGGCGGAGCTTGTGTAACTTCAGGAGTGGTGGGAGAGTCAATAGGCATGACTCTGGGTATTGTTTCAAAAGCTTGACAGGGAGTCTCGAAGAATTCACCCTCCATCTCGAGATAGCGGAATGACTGTAGATGACTGACCATATACTCTTCTTCACCACACACTGTAACAACTCTCCCTTTCACCGGGCACTTCAATTTCTGATGCAAGGTAGAAACCGCCCATGTATCCAAGGCGTCCGAGTAGGCAAGAGTAAGGTGGACGGATGTCCATGACAAAGAAAGTAGAATCAAAAGTCTGGGAACCGACTTTAACAGGCAGAGTGAGCTCTCCAAGTACTGTTCGCTTAGAACCATCAAAAGCCCTCACAATAATGTCACTGGGTCTCAGAACCAACCCTTCGCCATCAAGCCGATCAAAAGCAGTTTTCGGTAGGATATTCAGAGCAGAACCGGTATCCACCAAAACATGAGACAATGTAGTGCCCTTGCATTCAACAGAGATGTGCAAGGCTTTGTTGTGTTTCTTTCCGGCAGGAGTCAAATCAGCATCAGAGAAGCCTAGGCCGTTGTTGGTAGCCAGGCTAGCAATACAAACTTCGAATTGGTCGGTGGTAGTGTCTTGCGGTACGTGAGCATTCTTCAGAAACTTTACCAAGGCGTTAGCCTCGGAGCACAAGAGCAAAGTGAGCATGGAGATTTTGGACGGTCATCCCAACTGCTCCACAACATTGTAGTCACTCTTCTTGATGATCTTGAATTTCCTCCATTTCTTGTTTGGAGGTGTCTTGATAACTTTCTTTGGTACTTCGGTTGAGCGGGATGAGCCAGGTTCTTTCCTCTAGTGGGATATTGGTGGAGTAGGCGGAATGCGAGCTGGAGTCGCAGTGTCCTTTGGAGGAGAGATCTCTGGAGAGAATACCCTTCCGGTTCTGGTCACCTTGCTTGATCCGGTGATTTTGTCAATGTTAGGAATGGTAGCTTCAACTGTAAGGTCCTCAATGGTCAGAGGGTCTTGCTTGACGCCATGATAGTAAACATCAGCTCCATAATTCCAAGGGATAGCCTTGTCAGAGGAATATGGCGCAGGTCTTGGAGAAGTGATAATGAGAGGTGCTACTCTAGGCACAGGATCAGGAGAGGTAATCCTTATAGTGTTAACATCAGCATAGTCTTCTGGGAAATCGTCACCCCATCCGGTCGCCTTAACATCTTCAATAGGAATCTTGTAACTATCAGGGACAGTGTACTTCACCATGTAATCATATTTTCCACTTGGCTGCCCCAAGGTATCCCACACAGATGGTACAGTTTCGTTCGCATTGTCAATCTTCAACTTAGACATATCTTCACACAGCTTCTGCACAGGTGGCTTCAGAAATAGTATCTCACGGTTATCCATCATGCACTGAACACGTCTTCTCAACCAAGCACATCCATCAGGTGCAGATGGGCACCAACGAAAGTTCTCTGGACATCCTGGATTGACACCGACTTGCAACAAATTCTTCTTAACAGTCATCAGAGGAATGGTCAAGTCATCTATGTTGAAAACATAAGTATCGTCGCCAACAGCATTGGAACTCTTGTCATGGTTAGGCATAGGCGCGTTGATCACATTCGGAGTCTCAACAGGAGGGTCAAATTCAATCTGCTTAGCTTCAATCATATCTTGAATCTTGTTCTTCAGAGCCCAACAATCGTCAGTGTTATGTCCAGGGCTATTGGAGTGGTAAGCACACTTGGCATTAGGATTGTACTTCGGAGAGGAAGTGTTGACATTTTGAGGAGGATCCCTCAAGGTAATCAGCTCTGCGTTCAACATGTGTTGCAAGGCTTGCGACAAAGGCATGTTGATCTTCGTAAACTGTCTTCGTGGCGCGTTACGCTCGCGTGTTGTCTCACCGAGGTTGTCCGATGTAGGATTGGAGATCACAACTGCCCCCACAGATTGAGCGTGGTTGGTCTTGGTTCGGCTTTTTTGACCATACACAGCATTAGCTTCTTTCTTAGCACCAAAAGATCTCTTCGCAGCATTTGAAGATGATTCTACATGGATCTTCCCACTCTTGATACCAGCTTCAATACGCTCGCCTGTAAGTATCAGCTCGGTGAATCCAGATGAAGAATTTCTAATCAGATGATTGAAGAATGGGCCTGTCAATGTTCCCATAAACATATCAACCAGCTCCCTATTGGACAAGGGTGGTTGAACTCTGCTAAATCTCTCCATTTCTGAGCATACTCCTTGAACTTCTCGTCGACCCATAGACATGCTTTGTAGTTGCATGCAGTGGGTGTCAATTCAACATTATACTCATCTTTGCAGAAAGCATCTGCTAAGTCACTCCAAGTACGGATACAGTCATTCTCTAGCTGATAATACCACTCCAACTGAGTTCCGGACAAGCTCTCTTGGAAATAGTGCATCCACAACTTTCTGTCATCAGTGTGGGGATTGATCTTCTGGACATAGGACTTCAAATGCAGCTTAGGGCAAGACATACCATCATACTTAGCAAAAGTAGGAACCTTGAACTTGGGAGGAATCACAACACCAGGAACAAGACTCAGATTATCAAAATTCAACCCGGACATCTTCAGGTTTTCCACAGCATTCAGACGGTCGTCAAGTTGCTTGTATTTTTCATCTTCCTCAGAGTACTGGCCATTATCATAGTCTTTTTCAGGCTCATGCTGGCTGCCTTCGTCCTCACCCTTGTTACTCCCCTCGGTATGGACACTTCCTTCAGAGAGCTCGATCCGACTGACCACTTTAGGACCACCTTTGTAGCGTCTGCCCATGTTGAGGAGACCAACAACCCTCTTCTTCTTGTTGATGAGCTTCTTCAAATCTTCTTGGCCTTGGACCAAGCTGGTGAACATCTGCTGAAACTGAGCATTCTGAGCCTGGAGATCCTTGACAGTCTGTTCAAGAGCCATTTCTTCTAACATAAATAGCGAGCAAATGAGAAAACCAATCTCCAATGTACCTGTGGTGCAATGTTATGCTATGCTATGCTATGTTTATGCGAATGCAATGCAATGTTTTCAAGGACGTTAGAGACTTAAATTTGTTAAACAAGCAAAAAAAAACATTTATTAGTACTCTTTTTATTATTCTTTTTTCTTTTTAAGTACAAGAGATAGTTCAAAACAATAATAAAAGAAAAGCATAAAAATCCTAAAGCTCTAAGTCTCCCATGGGCGCTTCCTCTTGGTGTCGAGGTAGGTGTTGATGCTTCGCTCCCCATGAAGTAGCTTGGTCAATTCTAACACTTTCTTCTCACTCGCATAGCACTGAGCTTCAAAGGTATCCCTCTCTTCTTTTAGTTGAATCCAGGATCTCTTCAAGTCTTCAAAATCAGTAGGCATGTCAGGATGGAGAACAGTATAGGGTACGTCACCTATAGCAACAGGTTCCATAATTACTGGTAGAACAGGCGTGAATGGCATCATGAGGTTTTGAGCTCGAGCTCGCACCCATTTGAGGTAAGGTTCCCAAGGAATGGAGTTCGGGTGCCCCAAAGTCTTGGTATCAGTCTTCTTTACCATGCCCCAAGCGTGTATAAACCTTCGTCGGTAATTCTGGAGATCGTGATTGTAATCGAACACAATATCTTGGAGAAGCATATCATGTGGACCATCTTTTCGAGCGAAACCAAACTGACGTAGAGCTAGAGAAGGGTTGTAAGTAATACCTCCCCTTATACCAAGTAGAGGTACATTAGGGAATTCTCCACAACGCTCAATGAATGTGAAGTCCTTTTGAGAGAAAAGATTCCAACGAATATCTGAATGAGAGAGTGACATTAATCTTTGAGACCATCTCAACCTTTGTTCATTCTTCAAAACTGATGGAGGAAGGTGCGAAATAAACCACCTTGAAAGTAACGGTACAAACCACATGAGAGTTCCTTGTCTTTTAGTAGTACGAGTGTGGAAAGAATGTAGAATATCTCCAAGTAAGGTAGGCACTGGATTGCGGGTAAGGAACAACTTGATGGCATTGATATCGATGAACTGATCCGAGTTAGGAAATAGAACCAAACCATAAATTAGCAAGGCCACAATGTTTTCAAATGCATGGAAACTCATAACTTTGAGGAATTCTCGGGCTTTCTTGATTAAGAACTTGGAAAGTAAACCCTTAACTCCACTTCTGGTTTCCCAATTGGCTTCAATATCTGAACGCTTAAGGTGCAAAGCGGATTCAATGTCTTCATACTTAGGAACCTTTTCTAAACCAGTGAATGGAATTTGATCAAGAATAGGTATCCCAAGTAGCTTAGAGAACTCTTCTAAGGTAGGAACCAACTGATAATCTGGAAATGTAAAGCAATGGTGTTTCGGATCAAAGAACTGGAATAGGACATGCATCATATCTTCTTCAAAACCGGAGATAACCAAATCAAGTAGATAACCATGTCTTTTGATGAACTGAGCATGGTCGGGAATTTCTGAAACCAATTCTTTGAGTTGAGAAGGGATACCCATGAAGTTGATTCGGATAGTCTTTCTAGAAGCCATAATCAGTACAAAACAGAGCAAAGATAAATCCCTAGGTCCTCGAAATAGTTAGAAATGATATGCAATGCGGATGATGTCATGATGTCATGTTTAGCACACACAAACAATTCACACAATGAGCCTAGGGTTAAGGCTTGCATGAGGTATAGGTGATTACCCTACCAAAGGTTTGAGTTGGTTCATCCTGTCCTATAATAGTAACCGGGTTCTAGGAATCTCATATCATAGATCTTTCTCGTAGGCGCTTATTTCAATACGACGGCCAAGTGGTCGATCGAAAATGTCCCAAAAGTCTGATCTCAATGAGCGTAGCATCGAGTATCAACCAACCTCGGTCTACACCAAAGCCGGCCATCTCACTACCTTCTAATGGCTAAGATGGGTCAATTAAGGTTCTAAAAGTTTAGTTAGCGCTTGATGACACCACGCAGAAGCCAAATACTATCTTCAACTTGGGAATGAAGAGTATCGGGACAACCAAAGTGTCACGCTAACGTAGCCATCATGTTGACCGTTTAGTTATACGTCTAACGGTCGCAATGATCTAATGCCACTTACCTAAAAGGAAACCCGGATCCGGGTGTAGGATCCCCCACAAATATAATACCCAAGCAACCCTTAAAGATAAAGCAAGCAAGTCAAACAGAACGCAATAGAAGTTATCTAGAAATCCCTAAGGCAATTCTCTTTTTTAATTCATCCCCAGCAGAGTCGCCAGTTCTGTAATACGGTGAATTGACTTTGTAGGATATTTGTATCCAAATGTGCGGATAGCAAGAGTCGCCACCGACTTTTATTTTTATCCAATTAAGGGAAGGTAAAAGTAACAGAAAAAGACCTTCGTTAGATTCTGAGTTCGAGAGAATGGTTATGAAAAGGGAAGGTATTAGCACCCCTTTCCATCCGCAGTTTATTCTACGGGCTCTTAGTTGCTCTTAGATAACTTTTTTTAAAAAAAATTGCTTTCTGTGTGTTTGGAAAATGTTTTGAAAAGAGGCATTTCACTTTGACTTTGTAATGACTCATGTAGGAGTGTATACAAAGTGTTCGGAAATGTTTTTGTTTTGAAAAGAATTTGAACTTTGAAAAAGTGTGTGGTGTGAAAAGCATTTGATAGAGCAAGCAACTAAAAGACTTATTTACCCACTCAGAATTGGTCGTTTTGTTGTACTTCTACATTCCTTTAGAATAGCTCTAGCCATACCATTAGTTAGTAGGTAGCTCCATTCGTTGGATGTAAGCGGGACATTCGAAGGGACATCGGATGGTCATAGAAGGCAACTTGTAGGAAGTATCCTAGCACATTCGAAGGGACTATCATCATTTTTCGTAGGCGACAATCGAGGGTCAAGATCATGTATTCGGAGGCGACATCGTGGGTCTTATGATCTTTGTATCGAAGGGACTATGATGATTTGTTTTGAAGGCAACGGTGCTAGAATACCTCTACGTTCGAGGGACATGACCATTTTGAATCGAAAGACATCGAGAGAGAATTACCCTAAGGGGTGCGTGTGTGAAAATAGTGTGTCAAATTCAGATATTTTATCTTGAAGATTAGTGGGCTATGTTCATTATTATCTTACCATACACGCCTAGTTACTAGCAATTGATAGGGTGCGGAAAGATAAAATGCGGAATGTAAAGTGCGGAAAGGTAAATGTCCTACGCTATTACAAGGCTTTGGGGCAGATACATAATTTAAAATGCGGAAAATAAAATCCTAAATTAAACTATTACATCCCATATACAGTTACATAATTGAAAATAAAACGATAAAAAGAAAACGTCCGAATCGGAGCAACCTGTGAAAGAATAAGAAAATCGGGAAATATGATGAAATCGAATAAGAGAAAAAAATGTTAGAAAAAATGAAATTTTTTATATGAGAAAATTAATATATGCTGGAAATAAGATAAAATAATTTTTTGGGATTTTTTAAATGCCATTTAGTAATTTAAAATGAATTTATAATGATTTAAATGCAAAATTACAAATAAAAATGAATATGCATGCAAAAAGGTATTTTTTAATTTATTAAATTAAATAAAGATTTTCAGAAAATAAATGCAAAAAGAAAATTAATTTTTGATGATTTTTTAGTGCAGAATAAAATATGAAAAGAAATTAAAATAGATGCAAAATATTAAATAATATAAAAAATATGAAAATAGGAAAAGTTGGAAGTTTGGAAAAGAAAAAAGAAGAACCGGTCCCAGGCTGGATCGAACTCATGACCTCCTGGAGAATCTCTTCAAAACACACGCCTTAACCGCTGGGACAGCTTGCATTTGGTGTCATGGAATCACAAGCAATGGCTTATAAGAGTACGCGTGTCACTGATTTTAAGTTTGAACACGATCGACAAGGGCCATCAACTTACGAATGGACGAATCAGATTGAGTCTTGGCGCCACGCAGCTTCCACGGTCTTCGCGGTCAGCGACCCGCCCTAGCTCGATCGTCTTCTCCGGCGACCCCAAAATTGAAACCTGCGAAACACGTAGAATAAATGGAAAGGAGAATCCTACCCCCCCTAAATCGACCCTTCCGAGTCCGATGGTGATGTCAGTTTTGATTAAAAATGCCTCTAGCTACCTTCAAGCTCGGTCCACGAACCCTAAACATGGCAAATTGGATTTCTGACGTTCAAGTTATGCAACGATGACCCAGATCAATCATATAAAGCCTCATGAACACAATAAAAACATTAGAATTGATTAAAACGCGCAGATGAATAAAATGCAAAAATCAAAAAGTTTTGAATATGTATGTATGTACAGGGCTCGATTCAGCTTGGTTTAATCCATGGCAAGAGTGTATACTTACTTAAACTTACCTTCTGAAGACAATGGGATGGTTGGTTTGGACTGAAAGTGGCTGCTTTTTGGAATTCGATTTTTCAAGAATTTGAGAAAAAATTTGCAATAATAAGGGTTGTTGTAGGATCTAGGGTTTCGTCCTTTTTCTTGTACACAATGCTGGCTATTTATAGGAGAGATTTGGATGGCAAAAGCAAGCAAAAAAGATCCATTCATCAATGTGCAAATATTTTCCAATAAATAAAATCAAATTTCTTTAAAAACTTGATTTTTTCTTTCCATATGCAAGCTATCACGATTTGGCAAGAGTCTTGGGCTTTCTTGGTCATTAAGAAAGATATAAATCCAACTTATTTGAAAAAGAAACTTAATTTTCATATTTTACATAATTTATTTTTTAATTAAATGTTATAAAATTCAAATATAAATCATGAAAATAGAAAATCACCAATGCCAAGCATTTATGGGTCAAGAATATTGTCATGAACAAGTTTGGATCAAAAGATTATAGGCCCATTTGGAAAATTTTGCATTTTGACCAAAATGTCCTTTTGTGCAATTGTCCAAAATTGCCCAACTTCTGAATAGTGTATCTTGCTCAATTTTCCACATTTTTTGAATGTTCTTGGACTTTTTGGAAAGCTCTAAGATTCCTCTAAACAATGTCTTTGGTTTCATCTCAATTGGAGTTACCATGCTCAATATATCTTCAAAACAAAAAGTTGACTTTTTGTTGACTTTGAAAATGACCTATAATGTTTTGAGCTATACCTCTCAAATGAAGCATTTTTTGGACATTCTTGTGAGACATGAAGTTGTAGAGAATTGAATTTCCTTCAAAATGAGCTTTGGTGGGAAAATTTCTGAGAAAGTATGAGAAAGTTATGATCAGTCAAAGTTCAGTTGACTTTTCACCTAGAAACCCTAATTTAGAATGTTTGACTTTTTGAGCAAATCTTGAGTTTTCTCGATGAATCATGATCAACCCTTGATCAAATGATGAATGTAACTTCACAATGAGGATGTTGACCAAAAAATATGAAGTTTGACTGTATGTTGACCACAGTTGACTTTTGTCCAATACACCCGATTTTCAACCATCTGAGCAATTGCCTGAGGAAACTTGACTTGTAAAGCTTGAAACTTGACATGGAGAATCTTTGAAGCATATGAGGAGGCATGAAGGCCATTGGAGATGTTGGAAATTCATCTGGACTTGAGAGATACCAAACCCTAGTTTGGGTTGATTGTCTAGGAGAGAGTTTGTCTGATCAACTCTTGAGGAATCCTTGAGTATGGATGTATGAAATCTCTTGAGTAGATGGAGGGCAAATTTTGGGGTATGACAGCATGCTCCTACAATTGTGCTTACTTTGCAGCCAAAATTTGGGGCAACCATTATTTTACATAAACTGTAATTTGTAATGTCAATTATGAACTGTCATAGACTTTCTTCTAGTTGACTAAAGAAGTTGATTAAAATTATTATTAGTTAAATTTTTTATTTATGTGAAATAGAGTTGAAGGGATGAGATGAGACACTTTATCATAACGTACCCGGCTCTTTTAAATATTTTTTGTGTTTCTACATGTTACTGAATAGCTTCCTTTCCATGAAAAATTAGCTGCACAATATCCATATGTTCTCAACAAAAATGCCGCTTTGGCAATAAAAAAAGAAGCAAAATGAGCTAAGTAAAAGCTTCTACACCATCCTTACCTTGGTCTTTAAAGATTGAACAAATATTACAGGAAATGAGACTGACTCAAAGCCTAATGAAACAAAACTCTATCTATCTTAGAGTTTTTGCAACATCTAGCGGACATGTAGCTCTCCAGCCGCTAGAGTTCATGCAACAACACCAGCTGAAAAATTTGCTCTAAGGAAGTTGCATTAAAATTTAAAGTTGTGTTAAAATTTTAAATTGGATGACAATAAATTTTAAATTAATTAATTGAGATCATACCGTAAATTTTAAATTAATTATAGGACATGGCTTAATGATAAATTCTTATCGAATGACAGTGTAAAACTATTTTAATATAATCGATAGATTCTAAACAAAGAGAAAATGAGATATACATTGACAATGTAAAATAATTTTATATTGTCAATCAATCACCACCATGTATCCCGCCACATTATACTATAAATTTTAAATTAATTATACTGTAAAATTTAAATTAATTATATGACACGACATAATGATAAATTTCTATTGAATAACAGTGTAAAATTATTTTACACTGTTAACGCATAATCATTTAACATTAAACAAAGAGAAAATAGGATATGCACTAACTGTGTCAAATAATTTTATACTATTAACAAATCACCACTGTATATCCCGCTACATCATCAGGTAAATTTTAAATTAATTATATAACATTTAATGATTTAATGATAAATTTTTATTGGATTACGTTATCAATGCATAATTATTAGACTCATAAACAAATGTCCTGCTAGGCATCAATTATGTTTGAGAGATGCTGATTCTGTCTCGTTTACTAAAGTTATGTATATCCCATGTGAAAAATTAACTGGATCAGCCAACTATAACATATGGGCTAGTGCCGTTAAGATGTGGTTTCATGGTCAGGGATATGAAGAGAATCTAACCACCCAATTGAGTGACGTTGCAGCCGCCAAACTCGCTAAATAGAAGAAAACTGATGCCTTTTTGTGTACTATGTTGTGGTTTTCCATAGCACTTAACCTCCAAATGCAGTACCAAACATTCTCCACTTATTATGAGGTGTGGCAAAAGGCCAAGAAAATCTTTTCCAACGATGTTCATTCTCTATACAGAGTCATCCACAAACTTAACACACTGAAGTTGGAAAATATGGATGCGCAAGCTTATCTCAGTAAGCTTGATTCCTTGAAAGCAAGTTACGCAATCCTCACGCCTTATATAAAAGATGCAACAGCTCATGCCGAACAACAGAGTAAATATTTCATGGTCATGGAACTTAAAGGACTACCATCAGAACTCGAATTCGTTCGTAACCAGATTTTATCATGTACTATTGTTCCTAACTATGATACAGTTAGTGAATAATTGTTACGCTTGGCTACGCCTCATGCGTTTGGCCCGGTTGAAAAAAATGGCTGAAAAATCATCGAAATCAATGAACGCGCCATCGAACGATTTTATCCCGCGGAGGGAAAGGTGAACATCGAGTAAACCTAAAAGGGAGAAATCACGGTCTTACGACTGAGAGATCGGGTAAGGGAGTCGATTACGCAAGGGGAAGGGATTAGTTCCCGACATGTTCGTAGTACTCTACGGGTTCCACACTCGTTTGCTCTAATCTAAGTATGTATCTGCATAAGTCTAAAGTCTTATGTTATGATGGAGAATGCATGAATGTAGAGTATTTACAAAGAAAAAGGTTTTTTAGTCGTGTTTTCCGTGGTTATGAACCTTTGTGCCTACGTATACGTACCACCAACTGTGCAATAGGGATCAAATCATGTAGTTCTCCTCAAAATAATTGGTGGGTTGTGTGTTTTTTATTAACAATGATGGAAAACCAATGTCCTTTTTGAAAATGGTTTTAATGGGAAAAGCCAAGTTACAAAATGAAGTTTAAACGGGTTGATATTTTTTTACCTTGAAAAAGGATTTAAGTGAAGTTACAGTACTTTGAGAAGTTTTTGAAAGTTAATGAAGTTTTAGTTTCAAAAGATGCAAAGAGTCTAAGGGGAGACTAGCAAAATTTCCCTAAAGTTTATCATACAATGTTGGCCCTATAGTTGAGGATGAGAGGGGAAGAATTTACCTAATTTTATCATACATGGATAAAGATCATAAGGTCTACTTAGTTCAAAGTTAAATAAGAGTGAACTAAAGTTCCTACGGGGAGCATGACAAACTCACAAGAGAGAAGAAGAAGAAGAAATCTTATAAAGATGATAATACATCAAGTTTAGAATGAAAAATGTAATATTGAGGTGACGAAGTATGATGATAGATGACAATATTCAAGCATGTATCATATAAAGATGATGAAATCCTCATGCATGGATGAACAAAACATCATGCAAAGAAATGGTAAAACATAGTGAAAGTGATGGCAATACATCATGCAAAGATGGTGAAACATCAAGCGTACATGCACTAAGATAGTAGAAATAATGAAACATCAAAGGGAGGGGTAACAAAAAATCTCCAAGATGACAATACAAAAAGATGACAAAGCATCAAGCATACATCAATTTCAAAAGATAAAATACAAAAAAGAGATGAAACTTTTAAATACACTTGAAGAAACGAGGGAGAAGAAGGAGAAAGTGAGGATTAATGATCAAAGAAAGTATGGAAAGTACCTTAAGCATGGTGACATAGGTCAAGAAAGTATAGGAAATGTCTAACTAGACAAGTAGAAATGTAAACATGTATTTTAGAGAGAAGATTTCAAATCATGGTAAAATATGCAAGCAAAGATAAAACAAGACAATAGAATCAAGGTGATATGATGAAGAATTAAAAACATTCCTAAGGGTCGTGCACAAAGGATTAAAGGTCTAAAAGTCTCAAGAGATGACAAAAGAACAAGCACACTGTCATACCCCAAAATTTTCCCTCCATCTTCTCAAGACATTTCATACATCCATACTCAAGGATTCTTCAAGGGTTGATCAGACAAACCCTCTCCTAGACAATCAACCCAAACTAGGGTTTGGTATTCCTCAGACCAAGATGGACTTCCAACACCTCCAATGGCCTTCATGCCTCCTCATATGCTTCAAAGATTCTCCATGTCAAGTTTCAAGCCTCACAAGTCAAGTTTCCTCAGACAATTGCTCAGATGGTTGAAAATCAGTTGTATTGGACAAAAAGTCAACTGTGGTCAACATACAGTCAAACTTCCTGATTTTTAGTCAACATCCTCATTTTGAAGTTACATTCATCATTTGATCAAGGTTTGATCATGATTCATCAAGAAAACTCAAGATTTGCTCAAAAGTCAAACTTTCTAAATTAGGGTTTCTTAGTGAAAAGTCAACCAAACTTTGACTGAGCATAACTTCTTCATACTTTCTCAGAAATTTTTCCACCACCTCTTGTTTTGAAGGAAATTAAATTCTATACAACTTCATGTCTCTCAAGAATGTTCAAAAAATGCTTCATTTGAAAGGTATGGATCAAAACATTACAGGTCCTTTTCAAAGTCAACAAAAAGTCAGCATTTTGTTTTGAAGATAAATTGAGCATGGAAACTCCAATTGAGATGAAACCAAAGAGGTTGGTTAGAGTACTCTTATAGCTTTCCAAAAAGTCCAAGAACACTTAAAAATATGGAAAATTGAGCAAGATACACCATTCACAAGTTGGGCAATTTTGAAGAAGTGCACAAAGAGAAATACTTGTAAAAATCAAAAATTTTGCAAATGGGCTTACTTTTTCTTCATCCAAACTTGTTCCTTATACAATTAGGAATATCCAAGCCCAATGCCACGAATTTTTATTTTATTTTTATATTTAATTTGGATTTTATTCATTTAAATACAAATTAAATTCAAAAATAAGGTATAAAATCAAAATTAATTGCAAATTGATTTTTTCTCTCATCCTTGAGATCCAAGTAACCTCAAGAAGCCAGCAAATTTCAAAATTTGATTGGATTTGGAAAGAAATTGATTGAAATTGATCAAAAAAGAGAAAATTTGATTTTGTACAAAATCAAATATATTTTGCATTGATTGATGATGATTTCTTCCTCAAATCAGCTCCAATTCCATCTACTATATATATACAATACATATCACATGAATGAGAACGAAAAAATTGGCTTGAGGAACCCTAACCTAATTCAAAAAATCTGTGCTTCACAAGCTACTTGCAGCCACAGTTTTAGCTCGATTCAATTGATTCCAAGCATCCAAACACGTTCCTTGACATCCCCTGAATCGATCCAGATCTTTACTTTGTCCAAAAGCATCAAGAATCACGAAATCACGATTTGGTTTGTTCATACTTTTTCAAAAATCGAATTCTGTTTATCATGCATTATTAATGTGTTTTGATGATTGTTTTGTGTTTAGAACAAGGTTTACAAGCTTTCTGGGTCATCCAATTGAATTTTCGTGGCCGGAAACATGATATGCCATGATTAGGGTTTCAGGTCACGTTTTAGGGTTTCTCTGATTAGGTTAAATTGAACCAAACCGATACCACCAGGATGATCAGTGGACCAAGACGAATCGAACCATGGCTTTAGATTTCATTTATATTACTTGTATGTGATTTTTGATGTTAGCAGGGGTCATAGCGTCGAACCAAAGCCGACGCAAAATTCCCAGAATTCAAATGAAGAAGACGATGCCTTCGCGCGTGATTTGAGTGGCCAGGATTCAATCTGGTTTAAAACGTGTTCGTTGCAATTCCATAACATGTGGACGCCCCAACTCAGTTGGTCGTGGCAGCGCGTTGTGATGCTAGGGTCACCGGTTCGATTCCCACCAGGACCAATTCTTTTTGCTTCTTTTACAAATTAACATTTTTCTTATTTTTCATATTTTCTTTTTATTTAATATTTTCATTCATTTTAATTTATTTCAATAATTTTTATCATGCATTAAAAAATACCAAAAAAATATTTTTCTTTTTGCATTATTTCCAGAAAATGTTTATTTAATTTAAAAAATTAAAAATATTATTTTTGCATGCATATTTAATTTAATTGCTAATTTATTATTTAAATCATCTTTAATTAGTTTTTAATTATTAAATTAACTCCAAAAAATCCCAAAAAATTATTTTAGCATATTAATGTTATTTCCAGCATGAAATATTTTTCTCATTTTAAAGTTATCATCTTTGCTAACATTTTTCTCTTCGATTTCTTTGAATTTCTCGATTTCTCATCTTTTCACAAGTTATCTTGTTTCAGACGATTTCTTTTTTATCGTTTTCTTTTTTCCAATTATGTAATTGCTTATGGGATGTAATAGTTTAATTAGGACTTTGATTTTCCGCACTTTCAATTATGTATCTGCCCCAAAGCCATGTAATAGCGTAGGATTTATCTTTCCGCATCTTTACTTTCCGCAATTTAATTTCCGCACCCTATGAACTGCTAGTAATTAGGCGTGTATGGCAAGATAAAATCATCATAGCTCACTCTAATTTTCAAGATAACATGAATATGAAATCAACACACTCTTTTCACACATGCACCCCTTAGGGTAATTCTCTCTCGTTGCCTTACGAATTCAAATGGTCATGTCCCTCGAACATAGAGGTATTCTAGCACCGTTGCCTTCAAAACAAATCATCATAGTCCCTTCGATACAAAGATCATAAGACCCACGATGTCGCCTCCGAATACATGATCTTGCCCTCGATTGTCGCCTACGAAAAATGATGATAGTCCCTTCGAATGTGCTAGGATACTTCCTACAAGTTGCTTTCTATGACCATCCGATGTCCCTTCGAATGTCCCGCTTACATCCAACGAATAGAGTTACCTACCAACTAATGGTATGGATAGCGCTATTCTAAAGGAACGTAAAATAACACGAAAGCGACCATTCTGAGTAGGTAATAAGACTTTTAGTTGCTTGCTCTATCAAAATACTTTTCACACCTCACACTTTTGTCAAAGTTCAAACTCTTTTCAAAAACGAAACATTTCCAAACACTTTGTATACATTCCTACATGAATCATTACAAAGTCAAAGCGAAATGCCTTCTTTTCAAAACATTTTTGTCAAACACACAGAAAGCACAATTTTAAAGTGACCTAAGAGCAACTAAGAGCCCGTAGATAACTACGGATGGAAAGGGGTGCTAATACCTTCCCTTTTCATAACCTTCTCCCTTACTCAGAATCTAACGAAGGTCTTTTTCTGTACTTTTTACCTTCCCTTAATTGGATAAAAGAAAAGTCGGTGGCGACTCTTGCTATCCGCATATTTGCGATACAAAAACCTACAAAGTCAGTTCACCGTGTTACACACACTAGCATGAAAGCATTTAGGTTTCAAGTGCCTAACCAAACATGGAATGAAAGAGTGAAATGCGATAGAAGTGATTAAATGGCATACAAGTCAGTAATGAACGTACATAGAACCCATGTTTATCACACAAAACACTTTGGCCAAAGATTCACAATCAAATCACGCAAGGAAAGTTGGTTGAAGAACCCTAATTTGGACATAAGCCCTAATACAATGCTAAAGGATCATTATGTGATATGTAAAATGTAAGGTGAGGAAGAGAAGAAAACAATTATATTTTATATTCTTATAACATACTACACAATCAATAAAAGACTCAATTAGTTGTTAAAATCATGATACAAACACCTATGCACACAAACTAGGTCAAGACAAAGTTATAAGGTGAAGTGGAAGTTAGTATGTGATTGGATAATCATAGCATGTGGTTTCCAAAGAGTTAAATAAGAAGTAAACACTCAAGACTATTACACTACAATGGTCTATGAACTCATGGGGAAAACTTACTAGAGCACACTCAAAAGTTAGCACAAGACTAGGTCAATACCACATCCTAAATCAAACCTAAAGCAAAAGAAAGATCAAAATGAGGATAGGTGGAGAGGGGACATGTTTATAAGTGGGTAAATCATATAAGTCAGTAACATACACATTATAACATCATATTTAAATGCCACAAGTTATGGGAAAAGATCACACACAAAGCATAAAAAGAGCATGACAAAACTAGCAAGTTGTAGCGCTCTTTGTGTCCCCATGTTAGTGTACAAGTGAGTGCCAAATAAAAGGATCATAATAGCATGGAAATTAATATTATAAGATAGGTTAAGAATCAAATTCAAACATGAAAGTTTTTGGACTTAAAAGTCCTCATACACAAAACATCACTTAACACACATCATTAGGTCTAGACAAAAGGTTTGTGTGAGGTAGAAGTAAGTGTGTGATCATGTGAACATGGATGGAGTATTTAGGTAAGCTCAAAGGCAGAGGTAATAATTCAATATTATTTTGATCTATTATTACTAATAAACCCTAAAAACTCATCTCTTTAAACATACACACCAAGTAGTGCAACAATTAGATCAAAACAAACACATATCATACTTCTAAAGGGAAATGAAGTTCAAGAAGGATCGTAGATGAAATGAGTGCATGGTTAGATAATATATGACATAGAAGTCAGTATCCAAAGGTTTTCCAATGGAATTTATTCAAGCATCACAAGAAATAGAAGAAGAGTACACACCAAGTAACATGAGAGAAGGCCATGAGGTGCAAGCAAATATTTGATCAAGACAAAATGAGTTGGAAGCAAGAGAAAAATGAGAAAGTTTAGATTATGACAATAAAATGTCAGTAGCATATAACATACCAAATATTATCCCTAAAATATGAACACAATTTATCTCAAACAAGCTTTTAAACAAGGTAAGTTTCTATGCATACTAATAAGTAAAAAATTAGGTTAAAAATAGGAAAAAGACTTATAAATTTGTGCCAATTTAATCCTAGCTTCCTAAAGGCTTATAAAAGTCATAAACATGTATTAAAATTCTTGGATGAACTTAAAAGAGTGAAAATGATTTGAAATTGTCAATACTAGTTATCAAAAGGCTCAAACTAGAGAGGTGTAACAAAATATTTTGAAAAAAAATGCAATTTCCAAACATCTTCAAGCTTCGAAACATAAATGGGGATAAAATTAACCTCTTCAAGATTGTTGTGAAAAAATAATGGCATCAAGATGATAAATGATGATCAAGATATGATCTCTTGAAGTTGATTGATCAAAAATTGAAAAACCCAGCAATGACTTGCAATATTTTGACTTCCTAGGCAAATTCACAAGCATTTTCTCTTCCTACCAATTGAACTAAGTTGTATTAGACATTCTTAGGTTCATTGTGAAATAAGAATGAGATCGAGGAGATAAGGAATGACCCAGTTATGGTCCTTTGAAGTCATACAAGAGAGATGAAGTATCAATATAGAGAGCTTGCAATCAATGATCCTCAAAACAATAGTTTCATCAGTTAACATCTTTGAACCAAAGAATATACATGTTGGAAATTCTATCAAGAGTCCAATGGCTTTGGAATCATCCATAAATTTCACACAAACACCAAGATATGGTCTTCAGAAGCCCAAACCCCTAATTTCAAGATAGATGGCCATGGCATGGAGTAATCTTGAACTTTGATGATCTTCTTCACATATGGAGAACACACTCAAGATGAGAGACCATATTAGATGATAAGAGGAGTCTTCAATGATAACAAACACTTCAATACATTGAGAGTTAGGAAGAGAAGGCATGTAAATAAACACATGAACCTATAGACCTATTGAGTAAGAGACATTTGCATCATCTACCTACATTACAACATCTAGAGGGAAAATGATATACACATCATGATTAGTCAAATATCAATAATTATACACAAAAGCATATACAATCAAGGTGCTTGGTGATCTTCCAAGTGCAAACCCAAAGATAAGAGAGGGAGAGAGACCTAATTTGTGATCTTTGTGCAATGCAATGGCATGAGATACTAGAGGATCTTAGGGGGGAAAGTTGGGGTACAACATTTAGGAATTCGCTACAAGTAAAACACTTGTGTGTCTACGGTAGGGAGAAATGGATGTCGATTCCTGATATGGGTTATCCTAATGCTTCTAGATTTAGTGTCGAATTTGTTTCCCTTTCCATGAACCTTAACATAAAACTTTTCCCACTTCTCATAGCTCAACCCATGTACACGAGTCGACATAACAATCATTGTTGCTGGTTTTGTCAACCGAAATCATTGGGTTCATGTAAAGTTGAAACCCAATTTTCCGCTGCCTCCCGTAACTAAATGTGTGAGGGAGAATTGTTCCAATGACGCAAAAGCATGGGAATCACTATATGCGGGTCTCTTCAGGCATTGGGAATCACCAATTTGCACAAACATACATATTTTATGACATCAATCACATATAATGCATTCTTATAGCATTAATCAATTCAACACACCATAATAACATGTAGCCAATAATGCTCAAAAATGTTATTCTCATCCAATTATAATTCACAACGTACATCTACACAAAGTTCAAGTATCATGTTCATAACATTCGCATAACATTAATCAACTCAACACAACAATAACATATTATGCATACCATACAACACAATGTTAAGGTATCACCCTTCACTAAACATGTTATCAACTCATCATGTTACAATCAATAATAATGACACAACATCCCCATATTACAACAACACACAACACACAAATACATTCCATTTTACATAACCAATCAGTATTGAAAAGTTATGGTTAGGCCAGATTCAGGATATCATGACATCTGATTCGACATTATAAAACAGATAAGGTATGCATAAACATAACAGTGCAGAAAGTAAAGAACACAAGGAATTGTTAACCCAATTCGGCTCTAAATAACCTGCGTTTGGGGGCTTTCAAGCCAGGGATGAAGTTCACTATTAGTAGTATTAATTCGGAGCTAAACCTTCAGCGTTTACCCCTCCTCACATAATCAAACTACCCAGTGATCCTTCTACCTAAGATACCATACTTAGATATGAGAACCCTCTGCTCACTCCCTCAGTATCACAAACTATGACACTAAACAAAACTAAAACAGTTTGAAGATACCACACTTCAAACACAATACAAAAACAGTCAACTTGTGACACAAACTAACTAAAACTAAAAGAAATATGCTTCTAACTTAGAACACACCTTGGATTTACTTCACATTTTCCTCTAAGAACATATCACCCTCTTACCTATAGGCTTCGAGGTGTACACATGGTGACATTCCCACAATCCGAGAGGTTCACTCTATAGACTCAGCCCTAAAAACTACATTATAATAAAGCCTGGCTGGTGCCAAAACTTAGGTTACAAAGCTTCTATTTATAACCTATTACTCAACTGTAATTGAGCCTTCAAAACGTAAAAAACTGACATAACAAACTGCTGCTAAAACTGCTCCACAATATTCTCCAAAATAGCTTGCTGAAACTGCTCCAAGATACTCTCCACAAATATCTCCATATTTTTATAAAAACAAATAGAGAATTAATAAATCTGTAACATATTCTCCTATAAAGTCTCCCTAATATATTTCCATAATTTGGGCTCTCAACTAGCAACTTGAAGTTATAACAAACTGCAATAACAAACTTTCTGCAGAAAATAAACAAGCAGCTAACTTCTGCTACAATCAAGGTCCTTGCTGATTTTTCTCCTTAGATATTGGACCTCCACATAGCGTTCAATATCACGTCACATATGATGCATAATATTCCAAGAATATTCTGCTCTAATTAAAACAGAACTGTAACAAATTTACTAGTTTCTGTAGCGTGATGTCCTGATGTCTAATGTCTCGACATCTTCTTTGACATGTTGTTCCAGATGTTGAAACATTACAACACAACATGTTTCGCCATTAAATAGAAATTCAACATGTTTACTTCTTACAAGTTATAAATTTTATTTAACCTATTGCTGCTAAGTTAGTTTTACCAAACATAAAGCCAATCCTAAAATTAGAGAATCAACAATCTCCCCCTTTGGCTTATTTTGGCAAAAACTAATTTACACAACCTTTGTATTACAGAAGCATAATAAAATATACAAGGGTTTAAACAATTTAATCCAGCAGCAGCAATTTAGAAGTCTTCATTAGTCACTGTTTATGATATTTCAAACTTTATAAGTGACAGTCTTCAGTCTTCTTTTATGATGTTGAAACATCATACTAGGACATCTTTCTAGCATGTCCAAGTCCATTATTCTCTCTCTTTTAAGGATTCCACAGATCACACAAAGTTTCTCCCCCTTAAAAGTTGCTCTTCAAAGATAACATGACATAACCACTTCTCCCCCTTTTTAGCCATAATAAGACAAAGACTTGTTGAAGGAAAACTCACTATAGCATAGGAAACATAACAACACATGCACCATCTTCACAATGAAGGAGAAAATTAAGGCCATGATGCACATGAGGAAGAAAATACTAAATACTCCCCCTCAAACTGAGAACTATGCTACGACACAGATTGACACAACATCCTCTTTTAGAGCACAAGAGGAAACTCATTAAAAGAATCAAACACTTGAACTATCTATTTACAGACGTAGAGAACCAGACCTTTATATTGGATAACTCATAACATAAGACAAAATTTGTGTTCATAACTCAAAAACAAGACACTATACAGAAAATAGATTGACTCAGAATCGGAAACCTATTTAATATCTTTGCAAAAAAAAATGCAAAGAAGGACCTCAAACTTAACAATGTCTGAACACTACCCTTTTACCTTATGTTTGTCACAAGTTGACAGACATAACCTATATAGACTCTAACTTTACTCATATCTAAACGAAGGACATGAGAGACACAAACAAGGACTTAAAAGAAAATGAAAGGTAAGACTCTAAGAACCTGAGAAATTTAAATAACATACCTAGACTATACCAATTATCTTGATCAAGAGATGTTATTTCAATAAGAATACTTCAGGTGGTTTTGTGCATAGATTGGGACATGAACTAAGTCAGAACAAGTGATACACACCATCAATACATGTTTTAGATAAACAGTTTAAGAGTTATCCATGCTGGTTTTCAAGGATGAAACATGTCTTGAATTATGTCCTGACTTCTTGTTTGACATTATACTTCTGGCTTAAAAAGATCAGTCTTGGAAGACTTTCCATATGATTAGAAGCATAATTACATTGTATTTGTTGATCTCCATACTCTTTACTCCCCCTGAGATATACAAATTAAGGACATCTTTGATGTTAGTCCTTGAAGAATTCTTTATTTGGAATTTTCCACGGTTTCCAAATTAGGAATCCTTAGTTTGCTTGCTACACAAGATCCAGATTTTCACACTCTGTAACTAGTAACAGAAGAAACTTTATATGCATAACCATAAATTTATCTTCAACAGATAAGTCAGAACCTTGTCTTACTGGTGTCTTTAATAGTTGTGATGTTACATCTTCATGAAGACCATCTCTTCTATACATCACATACTTCTCCTTGATTCATAATTCCATACAGCTTTTGCTAATATCCAACTCCCATCAAGATACCTAACAACATTTGTAGTCTTCTTTTTGGTTGAATTAGTTCTTTAAATAATCACCAGATAACATTACCTCGCATTCTTAACATGTGAAGATAACTGTGAAATTGGATAGTTTGTTCACACTAGACCATGAATTTCTCAAACAGATACTCAGCTCCAGATAGAGTATATGAATTCAAGCTGCATACCTAATAAGTACTAAGTCTCCCGTCAAAGTACCAACTAGTTTGGTCAATTAAAATTAACTACTCACACTAGATTATTCTGACTGATTACATCTTCACACATACTTCTACTTTCAGGAAATAACATACATATCCAAAAAGTGAAGACATTTTGATGATGTTTTGACATTTGATATGACATCATCCATTATGGTTCTTGGTTAACATCCATAACATATTATTCATATTTCTTTGGGTTGAGGTTAACAAACATAATGATCAACGACTTTTATCCAAACATATCAAGGATTAACATAGACCACATCTCAATAGGCTTTTCATCAGGCTCTCACTTTTGATTTTGAGATGATGAATGCCATAGTCTATACCTATAGAGGATATTCCCTCATCTAGGTTTCTGGAACAAACTTACTTATGGTCTGGCACTTAATAGTTCAGATCCTTCACGACAATCTGATATCCTTGATTCTTCTTGACTCTACCCTTTCTAGATACTGACTAGGGTAGTCAACATTCATGACCATATTTCATTGTGGTTGAGGCACAATATTCAGCTCCAAGATTGTTCTATGGTTATGAATTAAACTTCACACATCTATTTCCTTTGATCAGAAGAGAATACCAGATATAAACGCATCTTGATTATACATAAGGGACCTGAGAGGTATACCTTTATGTGTTTTCCTCCATGCATTGAGCTTTACTTTTAATAATCCTATAAGCTTAGGTCAGAAGTAAACTAACATCTGGAGTATAAAGACTTGTTGATTGTGTCCTGGTCAACCAATACAGATGTCTCCTCCTACAGATCAGGAGCGGGTTCCAAACATATGTACTCACACTACATTTATTTAGCACCCAAAACATTTGTTATTCAACTAGTAGCTGCATACCAGTACTAATGTTCCAACATCCAGTAGAACATTTGTTCCATCTTCTAGGAACACTTCAACCCTGAAGGTCTTCAAGGTAAAATACTTTGCAGATGAATATGAGAATCATTGATCAACTAATGCCCATCAACTCTAATAACCCATGCCTTTATGAGTGGACTTAAGAGAATCCTTAAGTATCTTTGACACTTTTACCATAGTTGTAATAATCTTCCATATATTATGCTGAATGAGAATAACCCTAGGATTCTTCTTTCACTATAGGGTTGCATCAGAGGCTAGGCAGCGGAAAATAGCCATACTTCAACAGAATGTACATAATGCTTACTACTCAGTTTTTATTGTAAGCATGGCACATAAGGAATGAGAATGAATCAACCCTATAATCAGCTTATTACTTTATCAATGTCTTCACTCCCACATGAAGGTTTTGATAACTTATCTTTGTGCTGAGGCTGAACAATACAATTCAAACTCCTCACTCCCGCATGAAGTCTTGAATTTAAATTTCTTATTCCAGCATCTTCATCTTCTTTGATCAGGTTGATCTAGTTTTTCACAGATAGGTTCATCCTCCACTTCTAGGACCATAAAATTTAAAATATTCCTTGTTCAAACATTCTTCTACCTTGTATACAACCAGAACGAATTCCCTATGGATCTCATCCAGAAACAGACAGGATGTCTGCTCGATACCAATTGAAAATAACTTATGCAAATTTATTTATAAATACTTATTTTAATAAACACTTCCCTTATAAACTACAAAACAAAGAAGAAAAAAAAACCTTTATTTATTCATGCCCTTGTGCAATTTGACATCTTACCTTTATTATATTTAATATTTTACACTGGTCAAACAAAACTTAAATTAAAAAACTCGAATTTTTTACAATAATGCCACCTTTTGAAATAGAAAATACTTACATGCCACTCTTTCAAAAATAATTTCCAAAATGCCACATTTTTTTCATTGGTTCGTCCATGGGTTGGACGAATGGGTCCCACTATTATTTTCTTTCATGGGTTCGTCCATGGGTTGGACAATCCGGTACTGCATTCATTTTTTTTATTTTTTTTATTTTTAAATGTTATAATTTATTTTAAGTCAAAGTGGGACCCGTTCGTCCAACCCATGGACGAACCTATGAAAAAAAATAATAGTCGGACTCGTTCGTCCAATCCATGGACGAACCAATAAAAAAAATGTGGCATTTTGAGAATTATTTTTGAAAGAGTGGCATGTTAGTATTTTCTATTTCAAAAGGTGGTATTATTGTAAAAAATTCAAAAAACTCAATTATTGAATTTGATTGATTGCTTTGCACGTGTTAAAAATATCTTACTCAATTATTGAATTTGATTGATTGCTTTCCACATGTTATTTCTTAGTATTAAAAAAAATATACTTTTAAATAAAATACTAATTACTTAATCTTCCTCGCGTGTGGCGTAGGATTCACAGCAAAAAATCTCATTACAAAACCTAAAAAAAATAAATGGAAGAGTTGTTTCTTCCATCAACAACGATGATGATGATGTTGATTCTGAGTATTATACTTGCTGTGATTCCATGGTACCTTCTCAACAAGTTGTGGTTTAAGCCAAAGAGGTTTGAGAAACTTCTCATATCTCAAGGTCTTCGTGGTGATCCATATAACCTCTCACTATTTGACAACTCAAAACAAAATCATATGATGAAGTTGCAACATGAAGCTAAACATAAATCCATTGGTATTTTCAAACAACCTGCTGCACCTTCTATCTTTACACCTGTTCATCAAACTGTTCACAAATATGGTATACACACTACTCTTCCTTTCTCTCTTAGCTCATAATTTAAATATTGTATATGTATTAGGTTCAGTTTGTAACTTCTATTTCAAGAGGGATTAAAGCTTTCTTTGAACCTACATACAAATTATTTGTAGCTTATCACATGTGCTTATTTATATAAATGTTTGTGTAAATTTATCTAAGTTATTTTTATAATAAATTATAAGAAAACATTAAATAGAATTTACAAAATATTCACAAGTAATTATGAAAATAAATTAAAAAGAAACTTTTGAAAAATATAAATAATTTTAATCTATATATATATATATATATATATATATATATATATATATATATATATATATATATATATATATATATATATATATATATATATATATATATATATACAAATAATCTGTAATATAATTTTTTGTTGGCCTAACACATATTTAGGATTAAGATTTGGGACAAAATAATCTTTCCATACACCCAACAGACTATTGTGTCATTCGTGAATAGAAGTGACAATATGTCGGAATAATAGGAATTTTTGGTTTAATCTATATTGATTCACACTAAATAATATTTTAAATAGAAATGATTTAGACTTTATTGTTTTTTTAGTTAAAAAGATTATGCGAGATGTCATATAATTTTTTTTAAAGTCTATCAAAATAATATATTTGAATAAATTTATTATTATTATTATATTATATTTTGAATTAAAGTGTAGATATGTTTAAGAAATTATAAAAATAAATTGAAATTTTTTTGTGAACAATATTATTGATTTTTTTCATAAAATATTTTAAACAAATAATATTTCAAAATTTATGCTATTAAATTAAATCGAATAAGTCAATATCAAAAAATATTTAATCTCATTAATCTTTTAATTTATTAGTCTATTTTAGTAATAGTTAAATTATTTTTTATAAATAGTTAAAATAAAATAAACTTTAAAATAGACTAGTAAATCAACAAAGTCTTCAAAAAATTCATACTCAAATTCAAAAATAAACTTACAATAAGGTAATGTTACGAGTGTCCCCGAGACACTGGATAAGAATCATTAATTACACATAAAATTAACTATATTATTAGTTTATTTATTGTCTTGTTACTTCTAACTATAAGAAATATTAAATGATCTTTAATCGCACTTTATTTTATTTTTTTAAAATCATAGTTAAATATATTTAATTATTATATTGATTCAAATTAATTTATTTATTTATTTTTTCTTTCATACATAACTTATCAATTATCAATGTGAAAATAAACCAAATTTAAAATTTAAATATTTTAACATTATTTTAATATTATTATATGAGAACTTGATTTACTATAGACAAAATAAAAAAATATCAAAAACTCATAACAAATTAAAAATTAAATATTACAAAAAAATAAAATAAAAAGTAAAAAACTTAAATAAAATTCATATTTAATTTAAATATTAAAGTTAATTTTATACTTCTTATAGTACAATTGATGATTCTTATCCAATTGATTCTTATCCAATGTCTTGGAAACACTTGTCAGCATTATTCGAAGTATCTTTTCCTTGATATACTTTCTTTAGTAACTAACCTATTATTCATTTTAATAAGCCAGACCACTTAAACTAAGTTTCTACTGTAAATAATATCTTAATTTTGTTTATAATGTTATCTGAAATTGGGCTAAGCACTAACTCAATGATCTGAAAGCTAGCTCAAAGTATTGTTCCTCATTTATAATTCAATAAAGGTGCTAAGTTAGATATGATCATTGATGTTGCATTGAATTGCAGTCAAAAACAACTTTAATCATATGACTTCATGTTATTATCAGATTACAAATATATAGAAATTCCTCCATAAGTTGTTAAAGCCTTTTGTTAAGTAGTTGATAATTAAATGATATGCAGGAAAGAATTCATTTTTATGGGAAGGTACAACACCAAAGGTTGTCATCACAGACCCTGAGCAAATTAAGCAAGTCTTCAACATGATTGAGGATTTCCCCAAACCAAAATTAACTTCACTTGCCAAGTATTTGACCAATGGTATTGTACAATCTGAAGGTCAGAAATGGGCCAAACATCGAAAAATCATCAATCCTGCATTCCACATTCAAAAATTAAAAGTAAGACTATTTTTTTAGACTTTGTCTCTTATCTATTAATGGATAATTTAATATTTTCTATTTATATACCTTTTATCTTGATCACTAAATTTACTTTATTATAGCCTATGTAGCAATTTTCCCCTTGTATAAATAGACTAGTAGTAGATGTCATTTATAACAACAATTCTTATTTCTTTTTCTTTTGTGTGTCCGTTATTCTCTTATTATTCTTCCTTTATTCCTATCATCTTTGATTCTTGTGCACCAACAAATTGGTATCTAGAGCTCCGGTTAGAAACACAGGGAAACACGAGTGAACGTGAATTTGTGTTGTGTGATTGATTTTGTTTTTGGGTTCACGTTGAATCTTTTAACAAAATTGTAACAGAATCGCATTTTCTGATTTTGTGGGTTGGGAAACACTGTGTGAGTACAGATCTGAGTGTACTATACAAGATAGAAGATGAACTGAAACGACAATATGAGTACAAAACTTTCAATTTTTTATGGCAAGAACTGGAACAGATGGATGATTCAGATGTGCGTGTTATTTGGAGCTCAAGATGTTCTTGAGCTTGTTACTGATGGGTATATTCCGGTTGCAGAAGATGCGACGGAAGAGAGAGAGAGAGAGAGAGAGAGAGAGAGAGAGAGAGAGAGAGAGACGTAGAGAAACAAGAGGAAGAAAGATCAGAAGGCGTTGTTCTTCATCCATCAATGTGTGGATATGGACGTGTTTGAGAAAGTTGTTGATTCGATGACGTCAAAGGAGGCATGGGACATACTGGTCAGATTTTACGGTGGTGACGCATCAATTAAGAAGGTAAAGCTTCAGTCCTTGAGAAAGCAATATGAGAATCTCAACATGAAGAACAATGAGAAGGTTTTAGAGTATATTTCTAGAGTGATTCTGATCACTAATGAGATGAAGGCTTGTGGAGAAACCCTTTCTGAATAAGTAATCATAGAGAAGGTATTGAGGTCACTTACTCCTAAATTTGATTACATTGTTGTAGCAATTGAACATTCTAAAGATCTGGAAACCTTGAGAATAGAAGAGCTGCAAAGTAGGCTAGAAGCGCATGAGTTGCTTCTAACTGAAAGAACTTCTGAGAGAGAAGTTGAGCAGGCTCTAAAAGCTTCTTTTGTCAAGAAGGACCAGAAGCATTCTTAGTCTGAGGCCAAGAATAGACGTGGTGATAAATTCTAGAAATCAGAAATCTCAAATTTTGATGAGAAGAAACATCAGAAGGGAAAGGAGAAGAAGAAAGTTCAATGTTATTGTTGTAAGCAGTTTGACCATTTTTCTAGAGATTGTTGGTCAAACAAAGGAAGGAAATCAGAAGAAGAAAACATAGCCAGAGGAGATTCAGATGATGAACATGTGTTATTGATGGCTTCTGAGCCTGATGGAAGATGTTTGGAAGATTAGTGGTATATAGACACTGGATGTTCAAATCACTTTATTGGAAACAAACAATGGTTGACAGATTTTGACTCCAAAAGGAGGACAAAGATTAGATGTGATGATGATAAGTACCTTAATGTAGAAGATATGAGAAATGTCAAAGTCAAGGTGAAGAATGAGAAGAATGTTCTGATCAAGGATGTTTGGTATGTTCCTGGAATCAAAAGCAATCTGATGAGTATGGGACAGCTTATTGAGAAAGGTTTCTTAGTTGTTATGAAGAACAATCTCTTGAAGTTGTATGATTCCAATCAGAAGTTGATTATGCAATCTGAACAGGGAAGCAACAGAACATTCAAGGTGAATGTAAAAACAGCTGAAATAGAGTGTCTTAGTGCATAAGGCTCTGAAGGAGATAGTAAGTTGTACCACAAGAGATTGGGGCATATGAACTATTGAAGCTTATGGCATCTAAGTTCTAAGAAGCTCGTACGTGGAATTGTGAAGATTGTAAAGCCTGAGAAGTCATGTGAGGTATGCATGAAAGGAAAGCAACCCAGATTTCCATTTGTATCAAAAGTGGTCCCAAGAGCAAAACATGCTCTAGGAGTAGTATATTCTGACGTGTGTGGACCATTTCCAGAACCTTCACTTGGAGGAAATATGTATTTTGTGTTTGTTGTGGATGATTTCACAAGAATGACAGTGGTAACACTCATCAAATTTAAGAATGAGGTGTTTACTTAATTCCATAATTTCAAGGTGAAGGTTGAGAATCAAAGTGGTCAGAAGTTAAATATTCTCAGAACGAATGGTGGAGGTGAGTATAACTCTACAGAACTCCAGAAGTTCTGTGATGAGAATGGAATTGAGCATGAGGTCACTGATCCTTATACTCCTCACCACAATGGTCTTGCTGAACGAACAAATCGTACTTTGCTTGATATGACAAGAAGTATGCTAAAAGAGAATAAGCTTCCTCACAACTCATAGGGTGAAGTGGTTACTACTGCAGCATATGTGCTCAATAGGTGTCCAACGCAGAAGCTGAAGGAGATTGTTCCTTTAGAGAAGTGGACTGGAGAGAAGCAAAGTGTTAGTCATGTGAAGGTTTTTGGTTTTGTGTTACAAACACGTTCCAGAAGCTGGATGATAGAAGTAAAGTGATGTTATTGGTGGGGTACCATAGTACAGGTGCATACAAGCTCTATTGTCTAGAAACTGACAAAGTTTAAGTTAGCAGAAACGTTATTGTAAAATAGTCAGAAGTTTGGGATTGGAGTAAGTCTCAACCAACTTCTAATGTAGAGATAAGTTCTGAAGATGAGTCAAAAGTTGTAACTTCTGAAGATGAGTCAGAAGTTGTAAGTTCTGAAGAAGAGTCAGAGTCAGAAAGATGATTCTAAAGACTCTGAAGATGAAGATGATGAAGATGATGAAGATGATGAAGATGATTCTGATCCAGATTTTGATGATGATCCAGAATCTGGTGGTGATCATGTTTCTGGAAGGGAAAACTCTGAAGACGTAGGTTCTGGAGGACAAGCTTCTAGAGATGATCATATTTCTGAAGGTGGTAATTCTGAAGATAGGATTTCTGGACAAGGTCCAGAAGTTAATGTTGTTCCAAGTTCTGAAGAAAATTCAGAACAAGTTCAAAGGCCACAAAGAATCAGAACTATACCTAGAAGGTTTGCAAATTTTGACATGTTGGAAGACACCGAAGTTGACTCAGAAGGAAAATTCATTCAGTGTGCCATGTTAGTAGATTATAAACCATTGGGTAATGAAGAAGCACTCAAGAAGAAAGTCTGGCTTAATGCCATGAAAGAAGAACTTGAGGCTATAGAAAGAAAAAAAAACTTGGGAATTGACTAAGCTTCTGAAGAAGAAGAAAGCCATCAACGTCAGATGGGTTTTCAAGGTAAAACTTAAGCCATATGGATCAGTTGGTAAGCACAAATCAAGGCTAATGGCCATAGGTTTTCTTCAGAAACCTGGGATAGATTACTTTGAGGTGTTTGCACCTGTAGCTAGACATGAAATAATCAGACTGGTGATTGCTCTAGCTGCAAATAGAAATTGGCCTCTGATGCATTTTGATGTGAATTCAGCATTTCTGAAAGGTCCATTACAAGAAGAGGTATACGTGTCACAACCTCCTGGCTTCATGAAAAAGAATCAGGAAGGGATGGTGTACAAGTTACACAAACCTCTGTATGGATTGAAGCAAACACCCAGAGCTTGGAATCAGGAGATTGATTTATTTTTCAAGAAGCAAGGGTTTCAGAAGTGTGAGATGGAATATGGAATTTACGTGCAGCATTCTAGAAGCAATATGATTCTGGTGTGTCTTTATGTTGATGACATATTGCTCACAGGGAGATGCCCAGAAGATATAATCAAGTTCAAGAATGTGCTGATGAATGAATTTGAGATGACGGATCTAGGAAATATGGTATATTTTCTAGGGATGGAGATTCTGTACTCGAAGGAGGGTATCATTTTGCATCAGTTGAAGTATGAACTAGAACTTCTGAAGAAGTTTAAGCTGGAAAATTGCAAGGTTGTTGTTACACCGTCAAAAACCAATCATAAATTGGATTCTAACTCTAAGGGTGAAGATGTGGATGCTACGATCTTCAACCAGATGGTTGGTTCTCTGAGGTATTTGTGTAATACCAAACCTGATATTTCCTATGCAGTTGAATTGGTTAGTAGGTTCATGAGTAAACCTAAGTGGTCTCATTATCAAGCTACTGTCAAAATTCTGAGGTATATCAGGGGAACTCTGAAGTTTGGAGTATTATTTCCTTCTGGAAGAAAGGCAGAATCAGAGTTGATGAGTTGTTCTGACTCTGATTGGTGTGGAGATAGAGTTAATAGAATAAGTACTTATGGATACTTATTCAAGTTTCTGGGAGGTCATATTTCTTGGAGTTCCAAGAAGTAAGCTGTTGTTGCTCTATTAATGTGTGAATTTGAGTATATTGCAAACGTTGTAGCTGCATGTCAAGTTGTGTGGCTTATGATCTTATTGCAAGATCTGAAGATTAAAGTAAAGAAGCCTCTGAAGTTGATGATTGATAACAAGTCCGCAATCAATCTTGCTAGAAACCCTGTGTTGCACGGGAGAAGCAAGCATATTGAGACTAAGTATCATTTCTTGAGAAGGCAGGTTCATAACGGAACATTAGAAGTTGTGCACTGTAGCACCCAGAAGCAGTTGACAAATGTTCTGACGAAGACAATCAAGATGGGTCAATTTCTCCTCTTAAGGGATGAAATTGGTGTTGTTAGTTTTGTATAGAAATATAAATTAAGAGATGGTATTAAAGGGTAATTTAGTATTTCCTATTTATGTACTTTTTATCTTGGTCACTAAGTTTACTTTACTAGGGCCTATGTGACAATTTTTCCCTTGTATAAATAGAGTAGTAGTAGGTGTCATTTATAAAAACAATCCTTATTTCTTTTTCCTTTATGTAGTCGTCATTCTCTTATTATTCTCCCATTATTCCTATCATCTTTGATTCTTGTGCCCCAACATTATCATATTTTGAAAATGGAATTTCTTATTATAATCATATGATTTATTTACTGCATATGATAGGGTATGTTGCCTGCATATTTTCACAGTTGCGAAGAAATGATAAGCAAATGGAAGGAATTGTTGTCATCAAATGAAACATGTGAAATTGATGTTTGGCCATTCCTTCAGAATTTGTCACGTGATGTAATTTCTAGAACAGCTTTCGGAAGCAGCTACGTAGAAGGTACAAAAATATTTGAACTTTTGAAGAGCCAGGGATTTCTTTTGATGACAGAGCGATACATAAACATTCCATTATGGTGGTAAGACTTCAATCTGATTTTGGCACATTTGATAATCAAATGAAAAGCTTGTTCAGTTTTCCCACATAATGTTAGCTGTTTAATATCGATTTTGTCTATGAGCGATTAATGTCTAGATGTATATAGTCTTTGTTTTGTAGGATTGAGTTAGAGAGCTAAACAAAAAACATAACATAATATGTTTCCTAGTGAATTTCGTCACAACTAACATCACTATATACGTGCTTTCTAGGATTCTACCAACATCTTCCAAGAGAAGGATGAAGAAAATTGATGGAGATATAAGTGATTTACTTGCGGGAATCATTGAAAAACGAGTAAAATCCTTGAAGAATGGTGAAAACGCCAATGACGATTTATTAGGCATACTTTTGAAATCAAATCAGGCCGAAAATCAAGAACACGGAAACAATAAGAGTGTTGGAATGACAACAAAAGAAGTGATAGATGAATGCAAAGCTTTTTACAGTGCAGGGCAAGAGACCGTTTCAGTTTTTCTGGTTTGGACAATGGTGTTATTAGGGAGGTATCCTGAATGGCAAGCTCGTGCAAGAGAGGAAGTTTTGCAAGTTTTGGTAACCAAAACCAAACTTTGGAGGATAAGTCAACTTAAAATTGTATGCTTCCCTTCATCCCTCAGAAGCTGATGATGATCTGTTAATACATAATTTTGTTAGAACTAACTGATGATTTATTGTTTCCTTAGGTAACGATGATTTTGTACGAGGTACTAAGATTATACCCGCCTGCAGTTTACATCAACCGAGCTATTAGAAAGGATTTGAAACTTGGAAACCTTTTTCTATCTAAAGGAACACAAGTTTCCTTACCAATACTTTTGATTCACCAAGATCATGATACATGGGGTGATGATGCAAAGGAGTTCAAACACGAAAGGTTCTTTGAAGGAATTAAAGGTAACAAAGGTCAAGTTTGCTATTTCCCTTTTGGATGGGGTCCTAGAATTTGTATCGGGCAAAACTTTGCCTTATTAGAAGCAAAGATAGTGATATCATTGATATTGCAGAATTTTTCATTTGAGCTCTCTCCTACTTATAAGCATGTTCCAACCACTGTGCTTAGTTTGCAGCCAAAATATGGGGCAAGCCTTATTTTGCATAAATTGTAATGTCAATTATGTCTGGCATAAGGACTTTGTTTGATGTGTGGTGTGTTTTCTTTTCATGTTTGATGTGTGGCAGAATATTTTAAATAAAGGCTTTGTTTGATTTGTGGTCTGTTTTCTTTTCATGTTTGATGTGTGGCAGAATATTTTAAATAAAGGCTTTGTTTGATTTGTGGTCTGTTTTCGATTTGGTGGTATGTTGTAAATAATGCTTATAATATTGTTTTGATCAGTTTTAAAAATCAAACTCAAAAAACAACCGTAAAAGAATACGGGTTAAGGTTCAATCGGTTAAATCGGAATTTAACCGTATATCAAATTTAAACTAAAAAATAAATAAATATACTATTAAACATCCAAATAAAATTAATTTATATGAAAATTTGTAAAATAAAATTCTTTAATAAATACAATACTAATAAACAATTTTATAAATGAAGAATAATGCAATGTAAGACCCAATAATCGGTCTCAATTTTACAATTATTTTGACTTTTTGCGATTCAAACAATTTTATCCCAATTTTATAGACCTAATCATTTAATAGTTTAAACCGAACTGAATTAAACAATAGTTCAAAATTAAACCGATTCAACCGGACGTTTTAATCCAATTTTTAAAACATTGATTTTGATACTTAAAACATTAGCAATATTTCAAATAACTTATATTATTGACTTAGTAGTTAAGCGTCTCTTTTAAGCATAAGCGTCCTTAGGTTTGAATTATTCTAAAGGATATATTTTGTTTTTTTTTATGTTTTTAAATATGATTTTTGTAAATTAAAATTAAGATGAAGGTAAACGGGGCATTGTAGTTTAAAATAAAAAATAAAAAATATGTCACATTGACAATGTTAAGTCATCATTTTTACTGCATAATTTTATTGAGGGGTCAAAATGAGAAGAATATGTGTTTTTGTAAGATATTTTTCAAAACTCGCTCAAATGACAGGAGAAAAATAGTTATTAACTCTAAATTGTAATTATTAGTGAAATGATTTATGCTCTTAGGAATTTTCCTCTCGTCATTTGAGCGAGTTACATATAATCTCGATTGTAATAAACAACCGTAGTGAAATAATTCAATCTCTTAGGTTTATACCCATCAACGTCATTTTGGGGTTTCTTAATCGGGGTAGATCTTACATATAAACACGGTTGACTGATGAAACTACCTAGCTGAACATCAACTGATAGGATATATCAATGAAGTCGCCGTCGAACGTTTTTTATCTCGCGAAAGAGAAAGGAAAACATCGAGCAAACCTGAAAGGGAAGAAATCACGGTCTTACAACCGAGAGACCTGGGTAAGGGAGTTATTACGCGAGGGAAAGGTATTAGCATCACACATGCTTGTAGTACTCTACGGTATCCACTTCTATTTTCTAGCTAAGGGGTGTGTTATATCTATCTATCACTTAATTGCTACAATGCATGCAAAAGAAAAGGAAAATAAAGGAAACACGGGGAAAAGAAGGAAGTATTTACAAAGTTTTGCTCGGTCGAGCCCCGTGACAAGATGCCTACGTATTTCCTCGTGCAATGGGAAAGTTGGAGCGTCGTAGTTCGGCTCACTTGTTTTGGTGGGTTTTGTGTTTTTTACTTATGAAAAAGGTTTTAAACACAAAAGAAAATGCGCCTGTAGGCTAAAACGTTTGCATTGGTTGGTTTCTTTTATCTTTAAGAAAGGAGTTTTGAACCATTATTAAGTGTTTTAGTTTTCAAAATAAAAAAAGAAAGAAAGTTTTTTTTTTATTACATGCAAGGATGCAAAAGAAAGAACAAGCAAAATAAAAGGGATACTAACTAGTACTAGCCCTAATGTTGTCATGCAAAGATTGGACCTAAGATTGAGGATGAAGGGGAATCTCTACCTATGTCGACATGTCAAGGATGTATATCCTAATGTCTAGGCTCGACACCTATCCTAACCGAGCAGTCCTAAAGGAAACGTTATTGGTTGTAGAACCAATGGATGCAAAGGGATGAAGCAATCAAGTGCTTTGGCAGAAGCACACAAGCAATGCAATGCACAAACAAATGTCATAGAAGTGCAGAAAAAGGAGGATGTCCCATAGCCTACAACAGCAAGCCAAGGGCCGGAAGCAACCAGGAACTAACACATTTCGATTCCCATGAGTGGTATCATCGCGTGTCCATCATGTCATCATCATATGTATATCAATAAGTATCAAAGCAGGACTTTGCTTGGTGGTGCTGCTTAGCAGTTTGCCTAACCACTCTTGAACTATGCAAGCAGAAAAGTAAACACAACGACTCAAGGCGCCTCCCTATACACGGAAGAGTACTTTAAAACAATCCAAACACAAGTAGCAAACAGAATCGCCCTAAACGGGTCTTTAAATAAACCAGAGGGGTTCTTGAACATGCTCCAACTACGGAAGTGATAAGTGTCAAAATGTAGTTATTTTGTATATAGGTTTTGTGGAACTTATCCGTTCTTTTGTTGATATTTAGTTGAGTAATCCCGAATTTTTATTGTAAATATGTTTTATTGTGTTTTGTGTACATATTGTACCATTTGATTAGTTTTGTATATATTTTGCAGCTACTTGTTGCATTATTGAAGCATTGAGAATAAAGTCCAAATGGAGCTCCAAGATGCACTTTTGATCGAATAAAGGAATAAGGCTTGAAGTTGGAAGCCATAAGAAAAGCAACAAAAGTTGCTGACTGGGCAATGTCGCCAGGCGAGGGCCTTGCGTCGTCGGGCGACGGTGCAGTGAGAGGAAGATGGATTTCGCTCTGACTTGTTTCGCTGCCTGAGCGCTGGGCGAGGAAAAGAGAACTTCGCCCGACGAAGCTAAATTTCGCCGGGCGAATGTAGATATTTGTACAGGTTGAGGACGTGGCTTAATTTGAGCCAATTTAATAATGAAGATTCGTCGGGCGATGCTTTTAGTTCGCTGGGCGAAGCTGCGTAACCAGATTTTCTTTATACTTTCATTTTCATTTCATTTTAGAGCATGGTTTTGGTGGGTGAGACTCTTGCCCCCAATTTCATCACCCAGATAGTTTTTGATAAATTAGTTTAGAAAACAACACTAGGTTCCTGCTCGCGGATGATTGGAGGTGGATTGCTCTTCAATAGGTATTGATAAACCAGTGTAAATGGGTAGTTTATCTCCTCTCTTCTCTTTGTATTTATCTATTGTGTTCGTTATGTATGTATGTTTACTCTGAACACGTGTATATTTATCGCCCTTGGCATTGTATAAAATCTGCTTTATGAATCTATGTTGGTAGTTGTCTTAGGTTTTTACTCTATGTTAGGGATTTGAGCTTTGTTGGAGATAGATTGGGTTTAGAGTTGACATTCACTTAGAGTATCTGATCTTAATGCCTCTGTGTTGGTGAAGTATGCTAGAGATGGGTATGAAGGTGACACAGTTGACTTCTGGTTGTCGAGGTAGGCCGAACATGGCTATCGAGGTGATTCAGGAAGATTCTCAATTTGGGTTAGAAATAGCTTAGATTGTGAGATGTATGTGATGACACGGAGGAGTATCGTAGGCCAAGTATGACATGGGTGGTAGATTTAAGTCTGTGACGGGTAGTGTGCATTCGTTCCAGACAAGCTGTCTATCTTAATACGGTGAACTGCCTATTCGTTGGATGTAAGCGGGACATTCGAAGGGACATCAGATGGTCATAGAAGGCAACTTGTAGGAAGTATCCTAGCACATTTGAAGGGACTATCATCATTTTTCGTAGGCAACAATCGAGGGTCAAGATCATGTATTTGGAGGCGACATCGTGGGTCTATGATCTTTGTATCGAAGGGACTATGATGATTTGTTTTGAAGGCAACGGTGCTAGAATACCTCTACGTTCGAGGGACTTGACCATTTGTATTCGTAAAGGCAACGAGAGAGAATTACCCTAAGGGGTGCATGTGTGAAAAGAGTGTGTCAAATTCAGTTATGTTATCTTGAAATTATGAGTGATCTATGTCCAATTTTATCTTGCCATACACGCCTAATTACTAGCAGTTTATAGGGTGCGGAAAGTAAATCGCGGAAAGTAAAATGCGGAAAGATAAATGTCCTACGCTATTACATGGCTTTGGGGCAGATACATAATCAGAGTGCGAAAAAGTCCTAATTAAACTATTACATCCCATAGGCAGTTGCATAATTGGAAAAGAAAAAGCATGAAAAATCGTCCGAAACAGTATATCCTGCGAACAGATACAAAATCGGAAAACAGAAGAAAATTGCATAAGAGGAAAATGTTAGCAAAAATAAGTATTTTTAAATGAGAAAAAGTTTTTTGTGTTAGTAATGATATAAATATGATAAGATATTTTTTTGGTAATTTTTGGAGTTGATTTGATAATTTAAAAACAATTAAAAGTCATTTAAACGATTAATTAATAATTAAATTAAATATGCATGCAAAAATAATAATTTTTATATTTAAAATTAAATAAATATTTTTCTGATGATTATGCAAAAAATAAATATTTTTGGGATTTTTTAAATGCATGATAAAAAGTATTAAAGATAAATTAAATAGTATGAAAAATATTTAAAAAAAATATATAAAAATATGAAAATATATGTTAGTTTTCTAACTTGCAAAAACAAATGCCATGGCTGGGAATCGAAATGGGGTCCTCTGCTTCACAACGCGCTGCCACGACCAACTGAGCTAGAGCGTCCACGTGTTTAAGAATTGAAACGAAACGCTTTTAAACGTTGTTGCTTTCTGATTGCCCAGAACACGCGCGAAGAACATCGTCTTCTTCGTTTGAAAATTCAAACACTTAGCGTCGGTCTTTGTTTGACGCTTAGGCCCCTGCAAAAATCAAAATCTCATACAAGTAATATAAATGAATTGTGAGTACATGAATCGACTCGTTTTCATCCACTGATCATCCTGGTATGCTTGGTTCGGTCCAATTTTTCCTATTTAGAGAAGCCCTAATTCGAACCAAAAAACCCTAACAATGGTGGTTTTCGTCCCAGGTCATTAAAATACAATAGGGCTACCCAGATAGCTTGCAAACTTGATGTTGATCATGAACAAACAATCAAAAAGTGTTAAAAATGCATGAATAACAAAAATCGATTTTTGGAAAAGTATGAACAAACCAAAGCTGGATTTCGTGATTCTTGATGTTATTGAATGATGTAAAGGTCTGGATCGACTCCAGGGACTCCAAGAATTGCAAAGGAATGCTTAAAACCAATTGAATCGAATGGAACTATGGCTGCAAGTTGCTTGAAAGGCACTGTTTTTTTTGACTTAGGTTAGGGTTCCTCCAAGCAATTTTTCTGTTCTTTCTCATGTTGTATGCATTGTATATTTATAGTGGATGGATTTAGGTATGAATTCAAGAGCAAATAATGATCAATCAATGTGAAAAATATTTGATTTTGTATAAAATCAAATCTTCCTTTTTTGATCAAATTTCAATCAAATTCTTGCCAAATCTATACAAATTTCGAAATTGACTTGTGTGAGTTACTTGGATCTCAAGCATGAGAGAAAAATCAATTTTGCATTTAATTTTGATTTTATACCTTATTTTTTAATTTAATTTGTATTTAAATGAATAAAATCCAAATTAAATAGAAAAATAAAGCTAAAATTCGTGGCATTGGGCTTGGATGTTCCAAATTGTCTAAGGAACAAGTTTGAATGAAGAAAAACTAGGCCCATTTGCAAAATTTTGGATTTTAACAAGTATCTCTCTTTGTGCACTTCTTCAAAAATACCCAACTTTTGCAAGGTGTATTTTGCTCAATTTTCCACATTTTTGAGTGTTCTTGAACTTTTTAGAAAGCTCTAAGTGTCCTCTAACCAACCTCTTTGGTTTCATCTCAATTGGAGTTTCCATGCTCAATAAATCTTCAAAAAATTTTTTTTGACTTTTTGTTGACTTTGAAAAGGACCTGTAATGTTTTGATCCATACCTTCCAAATGAAGCATTTTTTGAACATTATTGTGAGACATGAAGTTGTAGAGAATTGAATTTCCTTCAAAATGAGAGGTGGTGGAAATTTTTTTGAGAAAGTATGAAGAAGTTATGCTCAGTCAAAGTTCAGTTGACTTTTCATTGAAAAACCCTAATTTGGAAAGTTTGACTTGTGTGCAAATCTTGAGTTTTCTTGATGAATCATGATCAACCCTTGATCACATGATGAATGTGACTTCAAAATGAGGATGTTGACCAAAAATCATGAAGTTTGACTGTATATTGACCACAGTTGACTTTTTGTTCAATACAACTGATTTTCAACCATCTGAGCAATTGTTTGAGGAAACTTGACTTGTGAGGCTTGAAACTTGACATGGAGAATATCTGAAGCATATGAGGACGCATGATGACCATTGGAGATGTTGGAATTCCATCTGGATCTGAGAATTGCCAAACCCTAGTTTGGGTTGATTGTCTAGGGGAGGGTTTGTCTGATCAACCTTTGAGGAATCCTTGAGTATGGATGTATGAAATGTCTTAAGAAGTAGGAGGGAAAATTTTGGGGTATGACAGCTGCCCCTGTTCAATCTTCTTGTACTGGAAGGGTTAGATTGGCATGCTCGCCTTCGTGACACGGAGGTAGAAGATGATTGAACACTCAGTACACGAAAATTTGCACTCATTGTTGATCGATGATGCGGAATGGGCTTAGGATGCCATTTGGAGAAATTGGAGATTTATTGGGAATGATTCGTACGCTAGACTCAAGAATGTCGTCGAATAGGAGTCTTCGGAGATGGGCTTAAGATACCATCCGGAATGATCGATCTTTGGGGAGTGAGCCGTCGCTAGGTTACTAGATGTCTCTAAAAGTGGAAGGAGCATGAAGATGGGCTTAAGATGCCATCCGGAGAGTCGTATGTTAGACTTAGTGCTCATCTTTGAATGAAGTTGTTGGTTTGTATTGGCTTTTAACCAAATATGGCGATTCGAAAGTGGAGAAATGTTGACAAGTAGTCGAGATGGGCTTAAGATGCCATCCAAGGCAACTGAGTCGTACGTCAGACTCTGTAGTTGCTGTTGATAATAAGAGAGAGTCAGAATAAATCTTCGTGTCGATTACTCTAAGGGGATAGTAGTTGGAAAAATGTGGATAGCTTCCCTGTTGTGCTTCGGGTATTGATCCAATGCATTATAGGAGGATAACTTGTGATCGTTCAGATAGTTTTCCTGTCTGGCTTCGGGTATTAATCCCGGATCTGTTGTTGGAGGACAACTTGGGTGGTCGTTCAGATAGTTTTCCCATCTGGCTTCGAGTATTAATCCTGGACCAATTGTCGGAGGACAAGTAGGGCGGTCGTTTAGATAGTTTTCCCGTCTAGTTTCGGGCATTAATCCTGGACCAATTTGTTTCAGAAGTGATTTTCACCTGTTTGGGAAAAACAAAAGAAACTTTGATAGAATATTGTTAGTCTTATGCAGATTATGATCCATGACAATGTATATGAATGACATATGCTCAAATTATGACTTTTATGAGTAATGTATGAATGATATATATTGTGGTATTTCAAAATATATCCATCTTGGAGAAGATGTGGATGCTCTGCTTGAGGACTTCTAACTTCTGTTTGGGGATGAAACGGGTGAAAACCCTGCTTTTGAAAGAGAAGAAAGATATTCCTGATTCCTCCGATGCACTATTTGACCAAGTCTTGACCCTAGATATTGTTGAGGATGGTAGAGATTGAGAGACGCGCCGCTGAGGATCTTATGCATAGACCGTGGTGGGGAAGGAACTAGGAGGCGCTTTACCGGGGATATTGCGTGTGGATCCTGCTGGAGGGCATTTGCTGGGAGACCGGGTTAGAAGGACCTGGAGCCCGTCGAAATCTCTGGCTGGGGAATAAAAGATGTAGGTTTCCTCCGATGCACTATCTGACCAAGTTTCAAGTCTGGACACTGCTGCTGCCGGGGAAATGATAATTGCAGAGAGATATTTTGCTGGGGATACCTCTGCTGGTGATGAATCGTTCTGCTGGGCGATGTAACATGGTTCATGATTGGGATCCTTTTGGGGACTAAAGTGATGAAGCTTGGAATGCTGGAACAAGGAAAAAGTACTCCGCTGGGGAAGGTTTGTAGTGAGCGACACCTCTGTAGGGATTGTACTCTGCCGAGGAACGTATTGGTGACTTTCGCTGTCATCTCAATTCCTAGAGCCTGTAGTAATTATCCTTGTATGTTCACTTTTCGCATGTTTGTGAATATATTCTTATTGTCAAATGCATATAATCATTCAAAACAAACGTTGGACTTTATGCAAGTAACAAAAATTGTAAAGAGAAAGAACTCGTATTTATTTGAAATGTGGCGTATGGCCAAGTAATTTGTTCACAAGAAAGGTAAAAAGCTATGCGGAAACAATCTCGTTAAGTTCCAACTATGCTAGTACTCATATATTTCAACTATCTCATCTCCTTGCTGTCAGTAGAAAGTGAGTGAATTGATTTTCGCCATTTGAATCTTGAATGCTGATAGTAGTCTGGAAGTAGATAGGTGATCTGGATGAGACATAGTCGTACGCTTAAATCCCTAACTTTTGCCTAGACCGCCCTTTCGGGTTTTCAGTCTACCGGGATACCCTTTTTTTCCCAAGCCACCTTTTAGGTTTCGACTTGCCGGGTGTACATGTTTTGTATATATCCTTAACTTTTGCCCGAACCCTTTTGGTTCGCCAGGATGCCCTTATTTTTGCCTAGGCCAATCGACCTAGCGGGTCTCTTTTATGCGTAGTATTTTTTGACTATGTCTGCGTTCACCGGGTGTGGGAAATCTTCACCATCCATGGTGCTAAGTATCATAGCTCCTCCATAAAATCTTCTTGACTACAAACGGTCCCTCGAGGTGGAGTCCATTTGCCCACGGATCACCTTGTGGAAGAATGATGCGCTTGACTACTAGATCACCGGCTTGGTAGACTTGGTGCTTGACTTTCTTGTTAAATGCTTTGATCATTCGCTTCTGATAGATCTGTCCATGGCATATGGATGCGAGTCGTTTCTCATCAATCAAGTTAATCTGGTCAAGGCGTGCGGATCCAATCATCTTCGCTAACTCAGGACTCGGTTAAGGTATCTGAACTTCGATGGGTAGGACTGCTTCCATAGAAGGGGGTTGCCCCTGTTGATGTTCGTACTGTAGAGCGATAACCATGAAGAGCGAATGGTAACATCTCATGCCAATATTTGTAAGTCACCGTCATTTTTTTGTATAATCTTCTTAATGTTCTTGTTAGCGGCTTCCACTGCGCCATTCATCTTAGGCCGATACGAAGAAGAATTGTGATGCTTGATGTTGAACTACGTGCAGAGTTCGGTGATCATCTTGTTGTTGAGATTAGAGCCATTATCTGTGATAATCCTTTCAGGAGTGCCATACTGACAAATAAGATTATGTTTGATGAATCGATCCACGACATTCTTGGTATCAAATGCGAATGAGGCTGCTTCTACCCACTTGGTGAAATAGTCAATTGCCACAAGGATGAAGCGATGTCTGTTGGAAGCGGTGGGCTTGATTTCTCCGATCATGTCAATGCCCCACACATTGCAAAAGGCCAAGGAGCTGCTGTTAGAACATTCAGAGGTACTGGAGGTACATGCACTTTGTCTGCATAAATCTGGCATTTGTGACAAGATCGAGCATAGCGGTGACAATCAGCTTCCATGGTGGACCAATAGTAACCTGTTCTCAAAATCTTCTTAGCCATCGTATGACCACTGGAGTGAGTACCAAACGCGCCTTCGTGTAACTCTTCCATGATTCGTTCCGCTGTTTTCCGGTCTACACAGCGAAGTAAGCACAAGTCGTGATTGCGCTTGTATAAAATGTCGTTGTTGAGGAAGAATTTGGATGCAAATCTTCTCAAGAACTTCTTATCATTGACAGATGCCTCTGCGGGATATTCCTGAGTCTCAAGATACCTCTTCACATCGTAGTACCAAGGTTGCTCTTCTGTATCAAGCTCATAACAATACGTTGGTTCATTGAACTTCTCAATGATGATCTGGGGAGCCTCGTTGTCCCATCTGACCTTGAACATAGATGACATAGTAGCTAACGCGTCTACCAACTGATTTTCTTCTTATGGAATATGATTGAAAGTAATCTCTTCGAAGTAGGGGATCAAACTCAAGACATGCTCTCGATACGGAATGAGATTCAGATGTTTCGTATCCCACTCGCCCTTAATCTGACTGATCACTAAAGCTGAGCCTCCATACACTTGTAAGAACTTGATTCTTAAGTCAATAGCAGCTTTAATACCCATGATGCACGCTTCATACGCGGCAATGTTATTGGTGCAACTGAAACATAATCTGGCAGTGAAAGGCGTGTGTCCGCCTGTAGGAGATGTAATGATGGCTCAAATGCCATTGCCAAGTACGTTTGAGGCTCCATCAAATACCATAGTCCATCAGGATCCTTGTTTAGGTCCTTCGTCTGGGCCTGGTTCTTCACAATCAGTGACTAGTAAAACATCTTCGTCTGGAAATTCAAATTACATAGACTGATAGTCATCTACGGCTTGATGTGCCAAATGATCGGCTACTACACTTCCTTTGATTGCTTTTTGAGAAGTGTACTGGATGTCGTATTCGGTCAAGATCATTTGCCATCTTTCTATTCTTCCGAAAAGAGCCGGTTTCTCAAATATGTATTTTATCGGATCCATCTTAGAAATCAACAAGGTAGTGTGAGTCAACATATACTGTCTTAGTCGGCGAGCAGCCCAAGCCAAAGTGTTGCAAGTTTTCTCGAGCTGTGAGTATCTTGTTTCACAGTCGGTAAACTTTTTGCTAAGGTAGGATATTGCATACTCTTTTCGACCAGACTCGTCATGTTGCCCCAACACACACCCCATTGAGTTCTCTAACACTGTCAAGTACATGATAAGAGGTCTTCCTTCGGCGGGCGGCATCAGGATAGGAGGATTATGTAGGTACTCCTTGATTTTGTCAAAAGCGATCCGGCAATCGTCATTCCATTCCACCACTTGAACTTTCTTTAGTAACTTGAAGATTGGCTCACAGGTAGCGGTTAAATGTGCAATGAATCTGGCAATGTAATTTAATCGGCCCAAGAAACCTCTGACTTCCTTCTCGGTACGGGGCGCTGGCATTTCTTGAATAGCTTTAACCTTGGCTGGGTCAACTTCAATACCTTTTCCAATAACTACAAACCCTAGGAGTTTACCGGATCTGACTCCAAAGGTGCACTTGTTGGGATTAAGTCTCAATCTGTACTTCTTCAACCTATCAAATAGTTTCCGCAAATGATCAAGATGTTCTTCTTTAGTCTGTGATCGAGCTATCATGTCGTCGACGTAGACCTCTATCTCGTGATGAATCATGTCATGAAATAACGTCACCATAGCACGTTGATAAGTGGCACCCGCGTTCTTCAGTCCGAACGGCATAACCTTGTAGCAGAAAGTGCCCCACTATGTAACAAAAGTTGTCTTCTCCATGTCTTCAGGAGCCATTTTAATCTGATTGTAACCGGAGAAACCATCCATGAAGGAGAAAACCTTATGCTGAGCGGTGTTGTCAACCAGAACATCAATATGAGGAAGTGGGAAATCGTCTTTCGGACTTGCTTTGTTCAGATCTCTATAATCCACACACATTCGTACCTTGCCATCCTTCTTAGGTACAGGTACCACGTTTGCAACCCATTGTGAACCAATCTTTTTTTAACACTGTTCTCAAGACCCGCTCCTATCTTGATATCTTTTCTGTCTTCATCAGTACCCAAATTCACAACCTCAACTGGCTCTTCGTATGGTTGTATAACTCGCTCTTCTTGCTATAGTAGTCTGACAAGTTCTCCTGGCACTTCACAATCTTCCTCACCTTCGTCTTCGGCTTGGTAGATCGGATTATCGATGTCATATTTAGCAATAGCATAGTTGTTATCAACGAGATTCAGAGTGATTCTGCAGTGTATCACGTGGGTGTGTGTAAGAAACACATAGCTTTTTGAAGGGGTGATAAAGTAAAAGAAAGAAAGCAACAATTAAATGCAAAAGTCCAACGATTTTATTGAATGAAAATATGCAAATGATAGATAATAACCCTCACAAATGAACCATGATGCCCCGGGCAAGGTGTCATACCCCAAAATTTTCCCTCATACTTCTCAAGACATTTCATACATCCATGCTCAAGGATTCCTCAAGGGTTGATCAGACAAACCCTCTCCTAGACAATCAACCCAAACTAGGGTTTGGCAATTCTCAGGTCCAGATGGACTTCCAACATCTCCAATGGTCATCATGCCTCCTCATATGCTTCAAAGATTCTCCATGTCAAGTTTCAAGCCCCACAGGTCAAAATTCCTCAGATAATTGCTCAGATGGTTGAAAATCAGTTGTATTGGACAAAAAGTCAACTGTGGTCAACATACAGTCAAACTTCATGATTTTTGGTCAACATCCTCATTTTGAAGTTACATTCATCATTTGATCAAGGGTTGATCATGATTCATCAAGAAAACTCAAGATTTGCTCAAAAGTCAAACTTTCCAATTTAGGGTTTCTTGGGGAAAAGTCAACTGAACTTTGACTGAGCATAACTTCTTCATACTTTCTCAAAAAATTTTCCACCACCTCTCATTTTGAAGGAAATTCAATTATCTACAACTTCATGTCTCACAAGAATGTTCAAAAAATGCTTCATTTGGAAGGTATGGATCAAAACATTACAGGTCCTTTTCAAAGTCAACAAAAAGTCTACTTTTTGTTTTGATTATTTATTGAGCATGGAAACTCCAATTGAGATGAAACAAAAGTTGTTGGTTAGAGGACACCTAGAGCTTTCTAAAAAGTCCAAGAACATTCAAAAATGTGGAAAATTGAGCAAGATACACCATTCAGAAGTTGGGCATTTTTGGACAATTGCATAAAAGGTGGTATTTGTCAAAATCCAATTTTTTCCAAATGGGTCTATAAATTTATGATCCAAACTTGATCATGATATTATTTTTGACCTATTGATGCCTTGCCATGACCACATTCTATTTTATTGATTTATTTTTGAATTTAAAACCATTTAATTCAAATTTAAATTATATAAAATATGAAAATAAGATATATTTTCAAGAGGATTGGATTTTTATCAAACTTGAGGTCCAAGATAGCCCACAATACTTGCCAATTTCGTGCTAGCTTGCATATGGAAGAGAAAATCAAATTTTCTCCAAAATTTGATTTTATTTGAAAAAAATTAATATCACATTGAATACCATATCTTTTTTCACTCTCTTTGCACTCATTCCTCACTCTATAAATACCAAGCATGCTACACAAAGCCAAGGACGAAACCCTAGCCCCTACAACAACCCTTACTTAGCTCAAATTTTTCTCAAAATTGTCAAAATCGTGTTCCATTCTCCAGCCACTTTCAGCCATCCAAAACCATTCCATTGTGTTCCTGAGGTAATTTGGAGTAAGTATACATCATTGCCCATGGTTGAAACAGCCTGAATCGTGCCCTACATGTTCATACATATTCATATTTTTCTTGATTTTGCATTTTTATTATCTGTGTGTTTTAATCGAATCTAACCGTTCTAATGTGTTCATGAGGTTCCTTATGAATGATCTGGGCCATCGTTTTAAAGCTTGCACGTAAAAATCATGATTTGCCATAGTTAGGGTTTTTCAAGCTGTCTTCTTCGAACCGGCTTGTACAGGACGATTCAGCCAAAACCAACACCACCATTGAACTCGGAATGGTCGATTTAGGGGGATAAGACACTTTTTTGCCATTTATTTTTGTTATTTTGCAGGTTTGAGTTTTTGTTTGATCGGAGAAGACGATTGGAGCTAGGGCTCCGGCGTCGTTGACCGATGTTGAAACCGGCGAGGCACGCGTGGCACAATCGTGCTTTCTGATTCGCTCCTTCACTCAACCCGGGGTCCACTTGCTGACTGTGCTTTGAATTTCAAAAATCCTTGACACGTTTACCTTTAAAAACCACTGGTTCCAGTTTCCAAACACAAAAGACACGTTGACTCAGTGGTTAAGGCGTTGGGAAGTGAAGATGCTCTCCAAGGTCACAGTTCGAACACAGTCAGACCATGTTATTTTCTCTTTGCAAAACTAACTCTTTTTCATATTTTTCTATTTTCTTTAATATTTTCTATCTAATTTATTTTATCTTTAATATTTTTATCATGCATCTAAAAACACCAAAAATATTTATTTTTGCATAATCATCGAAAAATACTTATTTAATTTTTAAAATTAAAATTATTATTTTGCATGCATATTTAATTTGATTTCTAATTAATCATTTAAATGACTTTTAATTGTTTTTAAATTATGAAATCAATTCCAAAAATTACCAAAAAATTATTTTATCATATTAATGTCATTATTAACACAAAAACTTTTTCTCATTCAAAAATACTTATTTTTACTAATATTTTCCTCTTATGCAATTTTCTTCCGTTTTCCGATTTTGCATCTGTTCACAGGTTATACCATTTCGGACGATTTTTATTGCTTTTTCTTTTCCAATTATGTAATCGCCTATGGGATGTAATAGTTTAATTAGGACTTTTATTTTCCGCACTTTCAATTATGTATCTGCCCCAAAGCCATGTAATAGCGTAGGACTTTATCTTTCCACACTTTACTTTCCGCAATTTAATTTCCGCACCCTATAAATTGCTAGTAATTAGGCGTGTATGGAAAGATAAAATTGGAAATAGATCACTCATAAATCCAAGATAAAATATCTGAATTTGACACACTTTTTTCACACATGCACCCCTTAGGGTAATTCTCTCTCGTTGCCTTTACGAATACAAATGGTCAAGTCCCTCGAACGTAGAGGTATTCTAGCACCGTTGCCTTCAAAACAAATTATCATAGTCCCTTCGATACAAAGATCATAGACCCACGATGTCGCCTACGAATACATGATCTTGACCCTCGATTGTCGCCTACGAAAAATGATGATAGTCCCTTCGAATGTGCTAGGATACTTCCTACAAGTTGCCTTCTATGACCATCCGATGTCCCTTCGAATGTCCCTCTTACATCTAACGAATAGGGTTACCTACCAACTAATGGTATGGATAGCGCTATTCTAAAGGAACGTAAAACAACACGAAAACGACTATTCTGAGTAGGTAATAAGACTTTTAGTTGCTTGCTCAATCTAATACTTTTCACACCTCACACATTTGTCAAAGTTCAAACTCTTTTCAAAACGAAACATTTCCAAACACTTTGTATACATTCCTACATGAATCATTACAAAGTCAAAGCGAAATGCCTTTTCAAAACATTTTTGTCAAACACACAGAAAGCAATTCTTAAAGTGAGCTGAAAAGAAACTAAGAGCCCGTAGATAACTACGAATGGAAAGGGTGCTAATACCTTCCTTTTCATAACCTTCTCCCTTACTCGAAACTAACGAAGGTCTTTTACGTACTTTTTACCTTCCTTAATTGGATAAAAGAAAATTGGTGGCGACTCTTGCTATCCGCATTTTGCGATACAAAAATCTCAAAGTTAGTTCACCGTATTACATGGACGACTGCGGAGACACCCTAAAGAGAGAATACCTTAGGGATTTTTTAGAACACTTCTATTGCCTTCTGTTTAATTTTCTTGCTTTATCTTTAAGGGTTTCTTGGGTATTATAATTGTGGGGATCCTACACCCGATCCGGTTTCCTTTTAGGTAAGTAGCAATAAATCGTCGGACCGTTAGGCGATATAAAAGCGGTCAACATGATGGCTACGTGAGTGTGACACTTTGGATATCTGATACTCTTCATTTCCATGTTGAGGATAGTATTTGGCTTGCGTGGTGTCATCAAGCGACTAAACTTTAGAACCCTAATTGACCCATCTTGGCCATTAGAAGGTAGAGATGGCTCTTTGTGTAGACTAAGGTTGGTGATACTGATGCTACGCCATTAAGATCGACTTTTGGGATATTTTCATCGACCACTTGGTAGTCGTATTGAAATAAACGCCTACGAAAGATCAATGATGTGAGATTCCTAGAACCCGTTACAATTATAGGACAGATGAACCAACTCAAACTTTTGTGGGTAATCACTTATACCTCATGCAAGCCTTAAACCTAGGCTCATTGTGTGAATTATTTGTGTGTGCTAAACATGACATCATGACATCATCGCATTGCATATCATTTCTAACTATTTCAAGGACCTAGGGATTTATCTTTGCTCTGTTTTGTAGGTATTATGGCTTCTAGAAAAACCATCCGAATCAACTTCAAGGGTATACCTTCTCAGCTCAAAGAATTGGTTTCAGAGATTCCCGACCATGCTCAGTTCATCAAAAGACATGGTTATCTACTTGACTTGGTTATCTCTGGTTTTGAAGAAGATATGATGCATGTCCTATTCCAGTTCTTTGATCCGAAACACCATTGCTTTACATTCCTGCATTATCGCTAGTTCTACCTTGGAAGAGTTCTCTAAGCTACTGGGATACCTATTCTTGACCAAATGCCATTCACGGTTTAGAAAAGGTTCCTAGGTACGAAGACATCGTGATCCGCCTTACATCTAAAGCGCCGATATGAAGCCAATTGGGAAACAAGAAGCGAGTTAAGGATTTGCTAAGTTCTTAATTAAGAAAGCCCGAGAATTCCTCAAAGTTATGAGTTTCCATGCATTCGAAGACGTTGTGGCCTTGCTAATCTATGGTTTAGTTCTATTTCCTAACTCGGATCAATTCATAGATGTCAACACCATCAAGTTGTTTCTTACCCGCAATCCAGTGCCTACCTTACTTGGAGACATTCTACATTCTCTCCACACTGCATTACTAAGAGACAAGGAACTCTCATGTGTTGTATACCGTTACTTTCCAGGTGGTTTATTTCGCACCTTCCTCCATCAGTTTTGAAGAACGAGCAAAGATTGAAGTGGTCTCAAAGGCTAATGCCACTCTCTCATTCAGATATTCGTTGGAGTCTTTTCTCTCAAAAGGACTTCACTTTCATTGAGCCAGGAGAATTCCTAATGTACCACTCCTTGGTATAAGGGAGGTATTACTTACAACCCTTCTTTAGCTCTACGCAGTTTGGTTTTGCTCAAGAGATGGTCCTCATGATATGCTTCTCCAAGACATTGTGTTCGACTCACAACCACGATCTCCATCACCGACTTAAGGTTCATACACGCTGGGGCATGGTAAAGAAGATCGATACCAAGACTTTGGGGCACCAAACTCCATTCCTTGGGAAACTTACCTCGATGGGTGAGAGCTCGAGCTCAAAACCTCATGATGCCATTCACGCCCTGTTTTACCAGTAATTATGGAACCTGTTGCTATAGGTGATGTACCCTATACCGTTCTCCATCCTGACATGCCTACTGATTTTGAAGACTTAAAGTGATCCTAGATTCAGCTTAAAGAAGAAAGGGATACCTTTGAAGCTCAGTGCTACGCAAGCGAGAAGAAAGTGCTAGAGTTAACCAAGCTACTTCACGAGGAGCGAAACATCAACGCCTACCTCGGCACCAAGAGGAAGCGCCCATGGGAGACTTAGAGCTTTAAGATTTATATGTTTTCTTTTATTGTTTTGAATTATCTTTTGTACTTAAAAAGAAAAAGAATAAAAAGAGAACTAATAAATGTTTGTTCGTGCTTGTTTAACAAATTTAAATCTCTAAGGTCCTTGAAAACATTGCATTGCATCTGCATAAACATCGCATATCATGGCATAACATCTCATAACAGGTACATTGAAGATTGGTTTTCTCATTCTCTCGCTATTTATTTTAGCGAAATGGCTCTTGAACAGATCACAAAGATCTCCGTGCTCGTAATGCCTGGCCCAGAGATGTTCACCACCTGGTCCAAGGCCAAGAAGATCTCAAGAAGCTCATCAACAAAAGAAGAGGGTCGCTGGTGTTCTCAACATGGGCGCATTTACAAAGGTGGTCCTAAAGTGGTCACCGAATAGAGCTCTCAAGGAAGTGTCAAGAATGAGGGAGTGTCAAGGGCGATGAAGAAGACAGCCAGCGTGAGCCCGAGAAAGAGAGAGAGGATCACTATGACAATGACCAGTACTCTGATGAGGATGACAAGTACAAGCAACTTGAGGACCGTCTAAATGCTGTGGAAAACCTGAAGATGTCAGGGCTGAATTTTGATGATTTAAGTCTTGTCCCTTGTGTGGTGATTCCTCCTAAGTTCAAAGTTCCTACTTTTGCCAAGTATGATGGCATGTCTTGTCCGACACTGCATTTGAAGTCCTATGTTCAGAAGATCAATCCCCACACTGATGACAGAAAGTTGTGGATGCATTATTTCCAAGAGAGTTTGTCCTAACTCAAGAGTGGTATTATCGCCAGAAATGACCGTATCCGCTTGGAGTGACTTAGCAGACGCTTTCTACTATAATATGAGTACAATGTCGAATTGACACCCATCAGATAGCAACCACAGAGCATATCCATGGGTTGTGATGAGAAGTTCAAGGAATATGCTTAAATGGAGAGATCAAGGCAGAGTTCAGCCCCTAGTCCAATAGGAGTTGGTTGATATGTTTATGGGAACACCGACAGTCCATTTTTCAATCATCCGATTGAAACTCTTCACCGGATTCACCGAAATGATATTGATGTGGAGAGCGATCAAGCCGGTATCAAGAGTGGAAGATTCAGTAGAGTCATCATCGAATGTTGCTAAGAGATCTTTGGTGGTAAGAAAGAAGCCAATGCCGTATGGTCAAAAAGCCGAGCCAAGACCGACCGCCTCAACTGCGGGGTCAGCCAGATCTCCAATCCTACATCAGACAACTCGAGACAACGCCAGAGTTAACGCCACGAAGATAGTTTTCAAGATCAACATGCCATTGTCGCAAGCCTTGCAACACATGTTGAAAGCAGAGCTAATTACTGAAGGATCCTCCTCGTAGTGTCAACACTTCCTCCGAGATACAATCCTAATGCTAAGTGCTTACCACCCAATAGCCCAGGCACGACATCGAAAACCGCTGGCTCAAGAACAAGATTCAAGATATGATCAAGCTGCAGATTGAGTTTGACCCTCCGGAGACATCGAATGTGATCAACGCGCCTATGCCTAACCATGACAAAAGTTCCAATGCTATTGGCTAGAACTCTTACGCTTTCAACATAGATGACTTGACCATTTCTCCTCGATGACCGTTAAGAAGAATTTGTCAAGCCGTGTCAACCTGTGATGCCCGTAGAATTGTCTGGTGCCCATCCGCACTGATGGTTGTGCTTGGTTGAGAAGACGTTCAAGGCATGATGGATAACCGTGAAATACTATTCCTAAACCACCGCTGGAGAGTCTTTGAAGACATGTCTAAAAACCAAGATCAAGATGTGAATGAAGCTGCATCCTCGCATGGAATACCTTGGGGCAACCAAGCGGAAAGTTTGATTACATGGTGAAATACATTGTTCCTGAGAGCTATAAGATTCCTATTGAAGATATTAAGGCGACCGGATGGGGTGACGATTTCCTAGAAGACTATGATGATGTTAACACAATAAGGATTTCCTCTCACGATTCTCGCGCTAGAGTGGCACCTCTCATTATTTCTCCCGCACTGGCCCATATTCCTCCGACAAAGCGATACCTTGGAATTATGGATCCGATGTTCACTATCATGGCATCAAGCAAGACCCCCGACCATTGAAGATCTTAAAGTTGAAGCTACCATTCCCGACATTGACAACATCACCGATGATCAAGGTGACCTAACCGAAGAGTATTCTCCAAATCTCTCCTCCAAAAGACACTGTGGCTCCAACAGATTCCACCTATTCAACCAGCTCCGAGACTAGAGGGAAAACCAAGAATCATCCCGCCAATTGTAGTACCAAAGGAAGTTGTCAAGACACCTCCAAACGAGAAATGGAGGAAATTCAAGATTATCAAAAGAGTGACTACAATGTCAGGAACAATTGGGATGACATCACCCAAGATCTCCATGCTTGTTCTCGCTTTTGTGTTCGAGGCTCATGCTAACGCCTTGGTGAAGTTTCAAGAATGCTCACGCATCGCAAGACACTACTACCGATCAATTTGAAGTTTGTATTGCTAGCCTGGCTGCCAACAACGGCCTAGGCTTCACTGATGCTGATCTGACTCCTGCCAAAAAGAAACACAACAAAGCCTTGCACATCTCTGTTGAATGCAAGGGCATTACCTTGTCTCATGTTTTGGTGGATACCGGTTCTGCTCTGAATATCCTTCCGAAGACTGTTTTTGATCGACTTGATATTGAAGGATTGGTTCAAGCCCAAGGACATAATTGTGAGAGCTTTTGATGGTTCTAAGCTAACAAGATTGGAGAGCTCATCCTCCTGTAAAGTCGGTTCCTAATTTCGATTCTACTTTCTTTGTCATGGACATCCGTCCAAATTACTTCTGCCTACTTGGACGCCCTTGGATACATGGGGCAAAGGCCTATTTCTACCTTGCATCGTAAACTCAAGTACCCGTGAAAGGGAAGGTTCTCACAAGATGTGGTGAAGAAGAATATATGGTCACCATCTACATCATTCCGATACCTCGAGGTAGAGGGTGAATTCTTCGAGACTTCGCAAGCTTTGAAACAATCCCCGAGTCATGCCTGACTCTCCCCACTCCCGGTTGCAAAGCTCGCCTAGGATGCCTCGCTGAAAGATGCCTGCCGTGAAAAGGAGGAGTACTATTTGGGACGGCCCCCGATCTTCCTTTCAACCGACAAGACCGGTTTAGGCTTCACCATTAGAGGTCAAGATCATACACCGAATGTGCCGCCAACTTCCTTTCCGTAGAGCCAGAGGAATCCATGCTATGAAGACTACGACAACGACTTCGACATCAGCAAGTGGATCTTCCTAACTCCCGACAACGGATCGAGAAATTGAAGATCAAGACGCTATACCAATCTCCTTTAGACAGAGTAATTGCTCTTGTTTTGTTTTGCTTTTCGATTTTCTTTGTTTTGAACAATAAACTGTAGAAGCCTAGTGCCTTGCCCGGCATCATGGTTCTTATGAGGGTTATTATCTCGTCATTTGCATATTTTCATTCAATAAAATTGTTGGACTTTTGCATTATTTGTTGCTTTATCACCCTTCAAAAAGTTATGTGTTTTTACACACACCCACGTGATACATCGCGAATCACTCCGAATCTCGTTGATAAAATGCTATTGCTAAATATGACTTCGATAATCCGATCTACCAAGCCGAAGACGAAGGTGAGGAAGATTGTGAAGTGCTAGGAGAACTTGTCGATCATAAGAAGAAGAGCGAGTTATACGTACCACACAAGAGTCACTGAGGTTGTGAATTGGGCATCGATGAAGATAGAAAAGAGATCAAGATAGGAGCGGTCTTGAGAATGTGTTAAAGAAAGATTGATCTAGATGCTACGAGACTATATTGAGGTTTTTGCTTGGTTATACGAAGACATGCCGGGTTTAGACATTGATATTGTGGTACATCGTTGCCGACAAAAGAAGGTTTTCCCAAAGGAAATGTAAGGATCGCCGTGCGCCCCGAGATGTCGAGAAAATCAAAGCCGGGTTATGAAGCGCCTAACGCCGTTTCTTAGTCACATTCCTATCCACAAGGTATCTAATGTGGTGCCGTGCCCAAGAAGGATGGCAAGGTACGAATGTGTGTGGATTACGAGATCCAACAAAGCGTCCGAAAGACGATTTTCCACTCCGCCATATTGATGTTCGTTGACAACACCGCCAAAGATAAGGTTTTTCCTTCATGGATGGTTTCTCCTACATAATCGATTAAAATGGCTCTCAAGACATGGAGAAGACTACTTATACGGGGCACTTTCTCGCTACAAGGTTATGCCGCTCGATCAAGAACGCGGGCGCCACTTATCACGCGTGCATGGTGACATTGTTTCATGACATGATTCATCACGAGATAGAGGTCTACGCCGACGATACATGAAAGCTCACACGATCAAGAAGAACATCTTGATCATCTACGAATTGTTTGAAAGGTCAAGAAATATAGGCCGAGGCTTAATCCCAACAAGTGCACATTTGGAGTCGATCCGTAAACTCTTAGGATTTGTGGTCGCTGAAAGGTATTGTTGACCCCGCCAAGGTTAAAGCTATTCAAGAAATGCCATCTCCCCGCACCGAGAAGGAAGTCGAGGTTTCGGGCCGTTGAATTACATTGCCAAATTCATTGCACATTTAACTACTACTTGTGAACCAATCTTCGTTACTAAAGAAAGATCAAGTAGAATGGAATGACGATTGCCGATCGCTTTGACAAAATCAAGGGTACCCATGTAATCCTCCTATCCCGATGTCACCGTCAAGGAAGACCTCTTATCATGTACTCGACCGTGTTAGAGAACTCAATGGTGTGTGTTGGGGCAACATGACGAGTCCGGTCGAAAAGAGTACGCAATATACTACCTTAGCAAAAAGTTTACCGATCGGAAACAAGATACTGCAATGAGAAAACTTGGCATTATCATTGTCACGACTAAGACAAGATATGTTGACTCACACTACCTTGTTGATTTCCGTGATGGATCCGATAAAATACATATTTGAGAAACCAGCTCTCTCCTAAGAATAGCAAGATGGCAAATGATCTTGACCGAACACGACATCCAAGACACACCTCAAAAAGCGATCAAAGGAAGTAGTAGATCATTTGGCTCATCGTCAGATGACTACTGCCTATGCAGTTCGAAAGCCTCGACGAAGATGTTTTACTAGTTACGATTATAAGAACTGTGCCCGCATTAAGGACCGAACAAGGATCCTGATGGACCATGGTTTTGATGGAGCCTCAAACGACTTCAAATGGCATTGGCACCATCATTACATCTCCTACAGCGGACACACGCTTTCACCGCCAGATTATGTTTCAGCTTGCACGAACAACATGGTCAATATGAAGCGGCATTATGGGTATCAAAGTCGCTATTGACTTAAGAATCAAGTTCTTACAAGTGTATGGAGACTCAACTTTGGTGATCACCGATTAAAGGCGAGGGATACAAAGCATCCGAATCTCATTCCATATCGAGAGCATGTTCGAGTTTGATCCTTTAGTTTGAAGAGATCACTTTCAATCACATTCCACGAAGAGAATCACCGCGTATCGGCTACTATGTCGCTCATGTTCAAGGTTAGATGGGACAACGAGGCTCCCGCATCATCATTGAGAAGTTTGACTTAACCATCATATTGTTACGAGCTTGATGCAGAGAAACCTTGGTACTAAGACGAAAGAGGTATTTTGAGACTGTGAATATTCCGTAGGGCATCCACAACGATAAGAAGTTTTTGAGAAGGTTCGCATCCAAATTATTCCTCAAAGAATTCATCTTATACAAGCGCAACCACGATTTGAAGCTATCTACTAGACCGGAAAACAAATGAACGATCATGGAAGAGTTACACTAAGGCGATTTGGTACCCACTCCAAAGGGTCATACGATGGCTAAGAAGATTTTGAGAACAAGTTACTATTGGTCCACCATGGAAGTCGATTGTCACCGCCACGCCGATCTTGTCACAAATGCCGATTTATGCATAAAGTGCACGCATCTCCAAAGGCTCTCAATGTTCTAATGGCCTTTGCAATGGGGTATTGATATGATTGGGAAATCAAGCCCACAGCCTCCAACGGACATCGCTTCATCCTTGTGGCAATTGACTATTTCACCAAGTGGGTAAGCACTGCTCGCATCAATTACTAAGAATGTTGTGGCTCGATTCATCAAGCATAATCTTATCCGTCGGTGATGGCACTCGAAAGGATTATCACGATAACAATTTAATCTCAACAACAAAATGATCACCGAACTCAGCACGCAGCTCAAGATCAAGCATCACAACTCTTTTCCTTACCGCCTAAGATGAATGGCGAGTGGAAGCCGCCAACAAGAACATTAAGAAGATCATACGTAAGATGATGTTGACTTACAAAGATTGGCATGAGATGTTACCATTCGCTTCTTCATGGTTATCGACCACAAGATTTAACATCAATGGGCAACCCCTTCTTGTATATACGATATGGAAGGGCCCTACCAATCGAGGTTCACATACCTCAACCGTAGTCCTCCAGACGCAGAGTTAGTGAAGACGATTGATCCGCATCGCCGACCGATCAACTTGATTGACGAAACGACTCAGCTCCATTTGCCATGGATAGATCTATCGAAATGAATGATCGTGAGCATTTAACAAGAAGGTCAAGCACCGAGTTTACCAAGTCGGTGATCTAGTAGTCAAGCGATCATTCTTCCACAAGGTGATCTGTGGGCAAATGGACTCCCACCCATGAGACCATTTGTAGTCAACACGATTTTCATGGAGCTATGATACTTAGCACCATGGATGGTGAAGACTTCCCACACCGTGAACGCAGTATATAGTCAAAAATACTACGATAAACGAGACCCGTTAGGTCGATCGCCTAGGCAAAATAAGGAGCATCCTCAAGTAACCAAAAGGTTCGGCAAAAGTTAAGGATATATACAAAACATGTACACCCAAGTCAAAACCTAAAAGGCGGTTTAAAAAAGGGTATCCTAGACTGAAACCCGAAGGGGCGGTCTAGGCAAAAGTTAGATTTAAGCGCATTTACTATGTCTTGTCTAGATCACCTATCTACTTCTGACTACTATCAAGATTCAAGATTCAAATGGCGTAAGATCACCACTCACTTTCTAACGATGAATCTAGATGAGATAGTCGAAATATATGAGTACTAGCATAGTTGGAACTTAACGAGATTGTTTCGCATAGCTTTTACCTTCTTGTGTACAAATTTCGCCATACACCACATTTCAAATAAATACGAGTTCTTTCTCTTTACAATTTTGCTGTTGTCGTTTGCATAAAGTCCAACGTTTTTCTTTGAATGATTATATGCATCTGACAATAAATATCTATTCACAAACATGTGAAAAGTGAATATACAAAAGTAATTACTACAGCCTCCAGGAATTGAGATGACGACGAAAGTCACCAAAACATTCCCCCGCAGAGCATGATCCTCACAGAGGTGTCGCTCACTATAAACCTTCCCCAGCGGAGTATACGTTAGTCCCCGAGCAGTGATTCCACTCAACTAAACCATGTGACAACAGATTTCCAAGCAGTAACGATTCATCACCAGCAGAATGTCTCAAGAATCATCATTTCCCAGCAGCAAAGATCCACCGAGACTTGGCCGATAGTGCATCGGAGGAAACCTACATCTTTATTCCCACCATAGATTTCGACGGCCCGCATCCTTCTAACCCGGTCTCCCAACAACTATCAAATACTCTCCAGCGGGATTTATGCGCAAGATCCCCAGTAGAGTACCTCACAGATTCTCCCCAAAAGGGTCTATGCACAAGATCCTCAAAGATCGTGTCTCGATCTCACCATCCTCAACAATATCTAGGCTCAAGACCTCGTCGATAGGCATCGAGGAATCAAGGTTATCTTTCTTAGGGTTTTCAATCCGTGTCACCCCAAGCAGAAGTCAGAAATCTCCAAGCAGAACACCCACATCTTCTTCAAGATGGATATGTTTTGAAATACCACAACATATATCATTCATACATTATTCATAAAAAGTCATAGTTTGTGGCATATGTCATTCATATACATTGTCATGCATCATACCTTGCATAAGACTAACGATATTCTATCAAAGTTTCTTTTGTTTTTCCCAAAACAGTGAAAATCATTTCTAAAACAAACAGTCCAGATTAATGCCCAAGCCGACGGAAAACTATTCGAACGATCGCCCTAGTTGTCCTCCATAACCGGTCCAGATTAATGCCCAAGCCGACGGAAAACTATCCGAACGATCGCCTCTAGTTGTCTCGGCAACCGTCCAGATTAATGCCCGCCGACGGAAAATATCTCGAACGATCGCCCTAGTTGTCCTCCCGACCGATCTAGGATTAATACCGAGCGACGGAAAACTATCTCGAATGATCACAAGTTATCCTCCGATAATGTGCATCGACCAATACCTCAAGCACAACAGGAAGTCGTCCATATTTTGCCAACTACTATCCCCTCGCAGTAATTAGCACGTAAGATGTATGCCGACTTTTCTTACTATCAACAAAGAATCACAGAGTCTAGCTGCATTTACTCGGGCTTGTTTCGATGGCATCTTAAGCCCATCTCCGACTACTTGTCAACATTTCTCCACTTTCGTATCGTCGATATTTGGTTAAAACCAATACAAACCAATAACTTCATTCAAAGACGAGCACGAAGTCTAGTGTATGACTCTCCTGATGGCATCTTAAGCCCATCTCCATGCTCCTTCCACTTTCGTAAACGCTCATGAGCTTAGCGCACGGCTCACTCCCCGATCAATCTTTCAGATGGCATCTTAAGCCCATCTCCGACAATTCTCCTATTCAGCGACGCCCTCGAGTCTAGCGACGACTCATTCCCCAAATAAGTTCCAACTTCTCCAAATGGCATCCGTAGCCCATTCCCCGCATCATCACCAAAGCCGAGTGCAAATTTTGGTACTATGTTCAATCATCTTCTACCTCCCGGTCACGAAGGCTAACATGCCAATCTAACCTTCCGACAAGAAGATTGAATGGCAGCTGTCATACCCCAAAATTTGCCTCCTACTTCTCAAGACATTTCATACATCCATGCTCAAGGATTCCTCAAGGGTCGATCGACAAACCTCTCCTAGACAATCAACCCAAACTAGGGTTTGGCAATTCTCGTCTAGATGGACTTCCAACATCTCCAATGGTCATCATGCCTCCTCATATGCTTCAAAGATTCTCCATGTCAAGTTTCAAGCCCCACAGTCAAAATTCTCGATAATTGCTCGATGGTCAAAATCAACAGATTGGACAAAAGTCAATCAGGTCAACATACAACAAACTTCATGATTTTGGTCAACATCCTCATTTTGAAGTTAAATTCATCATTTGATCAAGGGTTGATCATGATTCATCAAGAAAACTCAAGATTTGCTCAAAAGTCAAACTTTCCAAATTAGGTTTCGGGAAAAGTCAATCAACTTTGATCGAGCATAACTTCTTCATACTTTCTCTAAATTTTACCACCACCTCTCATTTTGAAGGAAATTCAATTCTCTACAACAACATGTCTCACAAGAATGTTCAAAAAATGCTTCATTTGGAAGGTATGGATCAAAACATTACAGGTCCTTTTCAAAGTCAACAAAAAGTCAACTTTTTTGTTTTGACGATTTATTGAGCATGGAAACTCCAATTGAGATGAAACCAAAGATTTTGGTTAGAGGACACCTAGAGCTTTCTAAAAAGTCCAAGAACATTCAAAAATGTGGAAAATTGAGCAAGATACACCATTCAGAAGTTGGGCATTTTTGGACAATTGCACAAAAGGAGGTATTTGTCAAAATCCAATTTTTTCCAAATGGGCCTATAATTTTATGATCCAAACTTGATCATGATATTATTTGTGACCTATTGATGCCTTGCCATGACCACATTCTATTTTATTGATTTATTTTTGAATTTAAAACCATTTAATTCAAATTTAAATTATATAAAATATGAAAATAAGATATATTTTCAAGAGGATTGAATTTTTATCAAACTTGAGGTCCAAGATAGCCCACAATACTTGCCAATTTCGTGCTAGCTTACATATGGAAGAGAAAATCAAATTTTCTCCAAAATTTGATTTTATTTGAAAAAAATTAATATCACATTGAATACCATATCTTTTTCACTTCTTTGCACTCATTCCTCACTCTAAATACCAAGCATGCGCAAGCCAAGGAAGAAACCCTAGCCCCTACAACAACCCTTGCTTTGCTCAAATTTTTCTCAAAATTGTCAAAATCGTTCCATTCTCCAACCACTTTCACCATCCAAACCATTCCATTGTGTTCCCGAGGTAATTTGGAGTAAGTATACATCATTGCTCATGGTTGAAACAAATTAATCGCGCCCTCTCACATGTTCATACATATTCATATTTTTCTTGATTTTGCATTTTTATTATCTCGTGTTTTAATCGAATCTAACCGCTCTAATGTGTTCATGAGGTTCCATATGAATGATCCGGCCATCGCTTTGAAGCTTGCGTAAAATCATGATTTGCCATAGTTAGGTTTTCAAGCTTCTTCGAATCGCTTGTGCAAAGTCATTCAATAAACCAACACCACCATTGAACCTAATGGTCGATTTAGGGATAGACACTTTTGCCATTATTTTTGTTATTTGCAGTTTGAGTTTTGTTTGATCGGAGACAACCGAGCTAGTCTGGCGTCGCTGACCGATGTCAAACCGCGAGGCACGCTGGCACATCGCAGTCCGATTCGCCCTTCACTCAACCCGAGGTCCACTTGCACCGTGCTTTGAATTTCAAAAATCCTCGACACGCTTACCTTTAAAACCATTGGTTCTAGTTTCCAAAAGACACGCTACTCAAGTGGTTACATGCTAGAAGTGAAGATGCTCTCCAAGGTCACAGTTCGAACTCGTCAGACCATGTTATTTTTCTCTTTTGCAAAACTAACTCTTTTTTCATATTTTTCTATTTTTCTTTAATATTTTCTATCTAATTTATTTTATCTTTAATATTTTTTATCAGGCATCTAAAAAACACCAAAAATATTTATTTTTTGCATAATCATCAGAAAAATACTTATTTAATTTTTAAAATTAAAATTATTATTTTTGCATGCATATTTAATTTAATTTCTAATTAATCATTTAAATGACTTTTAATTGTTTTTAAATTATCAAATCAATTCCAAAAATTACCAAAAAATTATTTTATCATATTAATATCATTATTAACACAAAAACTTCTTCTCATTCAAAAATACTTATTTTTACTAACATTTTCCTCTTATGCAATTTTCTTCCGTCTTCCGATTTTGCATCTGTTCACAGGTTATACCGTTTCGGACGATTTTTATTGCTTTTTCTTTTCCAATTATGTAATTGCCTATGGGATGTAATAGTTTAATTAGGACTTTTATTTTCCGCACTTTCAATTATGTATCTGCCCCAAAGCCATGTAATAGAGGACTTTATCTTTCCAAGACTTTACTTTCCAATTTAATTTCCGCACCTATAAACTGCTAGTAATTAGGCGTATGGAAAGATAAAATTGGACATAGATCACTCATAACTCCAAGATAAAATATCTGAATTTGACACACTTTTTCACACATGCACCCTTAGGTAATTCTTCGCTGCCTTTACTTAATACAAATGGTCAAGTCCTCCAACGAGAGGTATTCTAGCACCGTTGCCTTCAAAATAAATGATCATAGTCCTTAGATACAAATATCATAGACCCACCATGTCGCTTATGAATACATGATCTTGACCTCGATTGTCGCCACGAAAATGATGATAGTCCTTCGAATGTGCTAGGATACTTTACAAGTTGCATTCTATGACCATCCGATGTCCCTTCGAATGTCCCTCTTACATCTAATAATAGGTTACCTACCAACTAATGGTATGGATAAGCTATTCTAAAGGAATGTAAAACAACACTAAAAACGACCATTCTCGAGTAGGTAATAAGACTTTTAGTTGCTTGCTCAATCTAATACTTTTCACACCTCACACTTTTGTCAAAGTTCAAACTCTTTTCAAAACGAAACATTTCCAAACACTTTGTATACATTCCTACATGAATCATTATAAATTCAAAGCGAAATGCCTTTTCAAAACATTTTGTCAAACACACGTAGCAATTTTTAAAGTGAGCTAAAAGAACTAAGAGCCCGTAGATAACTACGGATGGAAAGGGGTGCTAATACCTTCCCTTTCATAACCTTCTCCTTTACTCGTAATCTAACGGGTCTTTTCCTGTATTTTTAACTTCCTTAATTGGATAAAAGAAAAGTCGGGCATGACTTGCTATCCGCACATTTCATGTATACAAAATCTCAAAGTCAATTCACATCAGACACACAAGGCACTAGGCTTAGAGTTTATTGTTCAAAACACGAAAATAATGGAAGCAAAGCAAAACAAGAGCAATTACCCTGCTTAAAGGAGATTGGTGGATGACGCCTTTAGTCTTCCAATTGCCGAAACTGTTGTCGGGAGTTGGGAAGATCCAATTGTCAGATGTCGAACTCGTTGTCGCCGCCTTCTATAGCATGAACTCCATCTTTGTTGATGCGAAAGGAAGTTACTGACGTCATGCGTATCATCCTCCGACTGATGGTGAAGCCTAAACCATTTTGTTAGATTTGAAAGGAAGATCGTGAGCCAACCCCAAATAGTACTATTTCCTTCTTCCACCGCAGTTGAGCATCTTTCAAATGAGGCCATCCTAGGCGGAACTTTAGCAACTTCAGAGTGACGGAGAGTCAATTGTACACGACTGGTATTGTTTCAAAAGCATACGGAGTCTCAAGAATTCACCTTCCATCTCAAGGTATCGAATGACCGAGATGATCGACTATGTATTCTTCTTCACCACATACTGTAACAACCTCCCTTTCACCGGTATTTCACTCGATGTGGTAGAGGTAATAAATACCCCCCATGTATCCAAGGGCGCCCAAGTAGGCAAGAGTAAAGGCGTAATGTCCATGACGAAAAGTGGAATCAAAAGTCCGGGAACCGATTTAATCGTAATGAGTTTCCTGGCATCTGCTCGTTTAGGAACCATCAAAAGCTCTCACAATTATGTCAACTGGTTTGTGACCAACTCAACATCAAGTCGATCAAAATCGGCCTCGGTAGGATGTTCAGAGCAGAACCGTGTCCACCAAAACATGAGATAATGTAACCTTGCATTCAATGTAGATGTTCAAGGCTTTGTTGTGTTTCCTTCCGCAGTGAGTCAATCAAGACGTGAGAAGCCTAGGCAGTTGTTGGTGCGCTAGGCTAGCAATACACACACTTCAAATTGATCAAGAGTAGTGTCTTGCGGCACGTGAGCATTCTTCGTAAACCTCACCAAGGCTTTGGCATGGCCTCGCAGCATAAGAGCAGAGCAAGCATGAGATCTTGGACTGAGTCTCGTTCTAACTGCTCCACAATATTATAGTCGCCTTCTTGATAATCTTCGCATTTCTCCATTTCTTGTTTGAGGTGCCTTCAGAATTTCCTTGGTGCTTCCGTTGAGCAGATGAGCATCGGGTTTTTCCTCTAGTCTCGGAACCGTTGATAGCTAGAATGCGAGTGGAGTCGCAAAGTCTTTTTGGAGGTGAGATTCGGAGAGAATACCCTTCCTTTCTGGTCACCTTACTTGATTAGGTGATGTTGTCAATGTCGAATGGCTGTTTCAACTCGAAGATCTTCAATGGTCGAGGGTCTTGCTTGACGCCATGATAGTAAAACCTCGTGATCCATAGTCCCAAGGATAGCTTTGTCGAGGAATATGGAACTGGTCGGGAGAAGTAATGATGAGAGGTGCCACTCTAGGCACAGATCCGCAGAGGAAATTCTTATTGTGTTAACATCAAGATAGTCTTCTGGGAAATCGCCACCCCATCCCGGCCGCCTTAACATCTTCGGGAGAATCTTGTAGCTTCCAGAATGCTGTATTTCACCATGTAATCAAACTTTCCACTGCTGTCCCAAGGTATCCCATGCAGACGGCAGCCATTCACATCTTCGATCTTCAGCTTAGACATGTTTTCACACAGCCTCCATGTGTGGTTTCAGAATAGTATTTCACGATTATCCATCATGCATTGAACACGCCTTCTCAACCAACACAACCATCAAAAGTGCAGATGAGCACCAACGACACCCCTCCGGGCATCCCGATTGACACCCACTTAAAGCAAATTCTTCTTAACACCATCGTAGGAATGGTCAAGTCATCTATGTTGAAAACATAAGAGTTCTAACCAATAGCATTGGAACGCTTGTCATGGTTAGGCATAGGCGTGTCGATCACATTCGGAGTCTCAACAGAGGGTAAAACTCAACTGCTTAGCTTCAATCATATCTTGAATCTTGTTCTTCGAGCCCAACAGCTGTCGTGTGTCGCGTCTAGGTCACTGAGAAAAGCACAACTTAGCATTAGGATTGTATCCGGAGAGGAAGTGTTGACACCGAGGAGGATCCTTCAAAGTAATCACCTTCTTTCAACATGTGTTGCAAGGCTTGCGACAACGGCATGTCGATCTTCGAACTGCTCGCGGCGCTGCTCGCTACGCGTTGTCTCGCTAAGGTCAGGCCGATGTAGGATTGAGATCACAACCGCCTCATGATTGAGCGCGGTCGTCTTGGCTCGACTTTTCTCGACCATACACAAGATTGGCTTTTCTTACCACCAAAAGATCTCTTCAAGCAAAGATTTGAAGATGACTTACATGAATCTTCCCACTTGATACGGCCTGATACACGCTTCCCGTCAATATCAGCTCGGTGAACTCATCAAGAGTTTCCAATCGATGATTCAAGAATGGCCCTCGTTGTTCCCATAAACATATCAACCAACCCTATTGGACAAGGGTGGTTGAACTCGCCGCTAGATCTCCATTTCAGCATACTCTTGAACTTCTCGTCACGACCCATATACATGCTCGAGTTGCACGCGAGTGGGTGTCAATTCAGTATCACCATATCAGAAAGCATCGCTAAGTCACCCAAGTAATGATATGGTCATTCTCTAGTCGATAATACCACTCCAATTGAGTTCCGACAACCTCTTGAAAATAGTGCATCCACAACTTCTCATTATAAGAAGGGTTGATCTTCCCGAACATAGGACTTCAAATGCAGCTTTGACATGCCATCATACTTGGCAAAAGTCGACTTTGAATTTGGGAGGAATCACCACACCGTGAACAAGACTCGATCATCAAAATTCAAAATTTTGCATATCTCGGTTTTCCACAAAGATTCACGGTCTTCAAGTTGTTTGTACTTGTCATCTTCATCGTAGTATCGTCATTATCATATTGATCTTCCGTCCTTCCTGCCTCGATAACACGAAATCGTGATCGTTTATTTTTTTCCGTGAAATTAACCCGCTTTTGTATTATTTTGACCCGATTAACTCCCCGAATATTTCGAGTTTGTCATTACTGGTGTATTACATAACTTAGCTCAAACAGAAGAAAACATGAAACAATGCAAGAAAGCATCAAAGAACAGAGAGAACATGAATCTGCCAAAGAAATGCGATTTTAGCCGGATTTGTCAGAAGCCACCGCCACGCACGTAAGGCATCTATGAAGCGTGTTACGACCGTAACACATCTCGCCACGCATCAACACGGAAAACACCAAAGCTGCTCGTAACACATCAAGAACGAACGTAACGCGCATATCGCTTGTAAACGTGCAGGACGGGAAAGTTCAATGTAGGAGTTTTAAAACTCCCGATTTCTCTCAACCTCACGCCCATGCTCAACCTCAACTCAACCATGTTCCTATATTTTGGAGAAGTTCAAGTGAAGTTCTAAGGTGAAAATCTCTCCAACTCGCCAATTCCATTTTCCTATAAATACCTCAACTTTCAATGTTAGAAACACAGCAATTTTCGCTTATTTATGTGAAGCTCACAAATCGAACCAGCTTATTTCAGCTTTATATTTTCTCCTGATTCGTTGATTTCAATTATTTAATTTCATCATCAAATAATAATTTCCAACATTAGGAAATTATTATTCTAGTTTAGGATTTTTATTCAAGCTTCTCGTAATTGTATTTCCGATACCAAGTCCAAGTTTCCGATCCAGGAGAAGAAGGATTAAAGTATTGGCTTTATTTTCGTGTTTAATTTTCATTTGTATTACAAGACCGATTTAATTAATTTAAGTTCAATTTATTATTTATAATGTCTGCTTATATTTGTTTGTTTTTATTTCCCGTGATTATTTTGATTTCTATGGCTAGCTAAACCTTTAGTGTCGGTATGGAATAGTTAGACAATAGGCATCTGATCAAACTTAGGCTAAAACCTTAATCAACTTAACTCGTTATAACTTTTTATGCTTAAAATAAAACCTTTCGCTATGAAAGTAAGAAAAGTAAATAGGTTAGATCGAGACCAATAAAGTGTGAGGTTTTAACCTGATAGCTAAAGTTAGGCATTTGATTTAAATACAAGAAAGCACTTTAAAATGATTAGAATTAATTAAGTTTCCAAAAAGTATTTCTAAACACTTATAGGCTAGCGAAAGGTGTATAGGGCTTTAGACGATAATCCGAGATAAGACCATGAAAGTGTGAATTGAGGGTTTTTAACCGATGAATTCGATGGATAAACTAAGTTGACCATCCTTATATGCTTAAGTTCGACAGATCCTTTAGGTCGACTCTATTGTATACCGACCATTTCATTTCATAATTAATTTAAAATCAATTAGTTTACCTTCCTTAACCTTCCAAAACCAAACGTGACAATTCCGCCTTTAGCTAAACTAGCATTACTTTCCCGCACTAGAGTGATTACAAAGTCCCGTGGATTCGACAATCTTTTATTACTACCGCTGTATAGTCTGGCGCTATAGCTAAGATACCGCTAGACAAATTAGGTTTATCGCACATCAAGTTTTTGGCGCCGTTGTCGGGACTTGATCTAGTCACCAGTGCACCTTAAAGTAGCAACGCCTGTACTAAGACAACTATTTATTTTCCTTTGTGTATGCCAAATACCGCCTCAAGGCGGTCCTTGCATATACCCATATACGATATCGAGCGTTATCTTCATTAAGAAGATGAACTAAGAGTACCGTGAACTCAACAATCTTCCTCCCGGCCTATTCTTCCGCATCTCGACG